>SNQJ01S0154649.1:1506-28195 GCA_010110895.2 Picea sitchensis
ATGGAAATGAAGATGAGCAGAAGCAAGGTGAAGTAACATCACCTAGAGATGAGGTTGATCCCTTGAAGAAGAGGAAGTTTTCTCCCACGAAACCCTCTTCCCGGAAGAAATCCAGAGCCACCTTGACTAAGATGCAGACTGTGCTCATTGTCGATGACTTTGACTTCATCATAGTAGTTGTCGCAGATGCTTCATGGGACATCTTATAGAAGCATGAAGCCAAGCAGGAAGAAATGTACGACAGAATCAAAGTTGAACTCCAAGGGGTACAGCATGCCCTTCAGTCCAGTCGCGCAGTGTCCACTGTGCCCCTGTCGGCAGGAGAACTAGAGTTGGGAGATGAGCTGGACCAACTCCGCAGACCAGCTGATGCGACCAAAGCTCACCTTTGTCACGCACAGGAAGAAACAGAACAAACCACCCAGGTCTTGAAGCAAGTGCAATAAGTAGTCATAGAACAATGTCGAGTTGTGAAGTAGGAGAAGGCTGCTCTTCAGACAAAGTTTGAAGAGGAGAAAGCATTGATTCAGCAAGAAAAAGATCAGTTGCTCGCAGAGCAACTCGAAGTAAAAGAAGCAATCAACATAGCACTTTTCTCTTTGACAAATTTAGAACCGAAGGTAGAAGACCAATTCAAGCATCAAGTAGAGCATCTCACAGAAGCTATCCAATGGGTACAGCAAAGAATAGCAGACTTAGAGCTCTGCACAGTACCTGACACTCCGCAAGAGGTGAGGGATCAAAGAGAAGCAACTTCTCGGAGCACAGTTGAGAGAATAAAGGCCCTTGCCATGGAATGTAAGCAAATAAGTGATCACAGTGCCTAGACTTATGAGCGACTCACTGAGAATCTAGAATTCAAGGCACTGGAGTCACAACTCTAGGAGGCGAAGAAGCAAGCAGAAACAATACAGGAATAGTTGAAGCCCCTATCAGTTGTTGAAATGACAAAGCGATCCCAAGAGCAACGCACTGCTCAACAGCAGGTCTGCACCATTCAGAGCAGAGTCATGGAAGTGACTCAGAGGCTCTAACCTATATAGGATGAAGCTTGCTAACTGTTCTCAGAGATCGAAAGCTGAGGAGTAGAACTGGAGCAAGTCGTCACTGTGGTTGAACAACACTTAGAGGGACCTATCAACGAAGCAGTCATCCAAGATTTCGCTGAGCAAGAGGCCATGGCACAGCAACAAGTTGAAGCATATCGAGCCAAGCTTGAGACTTTTGAGGCAGAATTACCCAGATTAGAGTAATTCGGGACGAGTCATAGGTGAGTGTTAGGGGCTTGTTGGCCCTTGACCAAGTTTTGAGGATCCTTGGTCATGTTTGACCTATTTTTGGGACTTCGACGGGCTGTCGAAGACGGAGCGCAAGACGAAGTGGAGATCACAAGATCTCGGCCCCTCTTTAGGGATTTTTTGGTTTTTGGGTTATGTAACGGGTATGGGGATGTCGGCCCATGGGTTTACCCATGCTTAGGCCTATTTTGTAATATATAAATAGAAAGCTAGGCAATGTAAGTAGTGATCGGTGGCTGAGTGCTAGTACTAGATATGTGCAAGAAGATGTGATTAAGACTTGCAGAGCTAAGTGCAAGTCATTTGTAGTGCTTTGTGTGCAGACTGTGTAAGGCTCTGTGCCTAGATCTACTTGGGGAAGGAGGATCTGGCGAAGTGCGCGTAGATCTCCTATCCTGTGCAGAGTAGTGTTCTGATGCTTTGTGCCTGTAAGAAGCTTGACAGAAGATAATAAAAAGAAGAAGAGTCGGTGGATGTAGCCCCAGGGTGGGGGTGAACCACGTATATCTTGTGTCATGGTTGCTTTGTGCAATGTATTGATTTGTTTATGTGTTTACCTGTTTAGATGCTTTGATATACATGAATGATAGATAGATCTGTTGATGTTACGTGCTTAATAATATGGATGAATGCTAGATATGACCTATGTGGATGTGCTTAGTTCTTGAACATACTAGATCTAGTTGAATACTGTGATGCTCTGTAATTAGGGTTTTGTCTGTGAAGTAGATATTGGTTTAATATTGATGAACTGTAATTGCTAAGTGCTTTGATAAGGTGTTATAATCACAGATCTATGTCCCAGCTAAGGTTGCAGACATCTGAGTCTTGCAACCACCCTTGCTTCTACCTCGGGTTAGACTTTATCTGCTTTGTAGGTGTTGTCAAAAGGGCCAGTAGTTAGGGTTTTGTTAGTGCTCTCTTGAGTGTTAAACCCTAGGTATGCCCCTGTGCAAACACCTCAGTTTGTCTTATTAATGTTTGAACAACAAGGTCAAGAATCCTTTAGCTCCTATTTGTTGATGTTGAAACTAAAATATTTCAATGCCAACATCTCAAGCTCCCATGAGGCTATACGAGAAGAGGCAGGAATGGTACCTTAAGTTTAAAACCCCGAAAGAAAAGCACATTAGACCCTACAACCTAAGAGTCTAAGCATGAATCTTTTATTTATGATTTTTCAAATATTTAATTTTTATGTATACAAATGCTAAAATGAAATAATTATAAAGAAAAATAAATAAACTAAAAATCAGTAAGTGATTCCAAGAAAAACCCTAAAATCTAATGAACATAGTGAAATGAATTTTTATATTATGTTTTCTTTTAAATATTGCAATCAGTAAAACAAAAGGTTAAACTAATAAAAGAAAGAAAAGAGATTATGTGCATTGAAATTAATTTAAAGAAAAGAAATAAATTGGCATTGTTTTAGTATTTTTGTGTTTTGAATATTGTATCAGAAGAAAATAAAAGAATAAAACTAGGATATCAAAGGGGAATAATTCCATAGCCTGAAAGTTGATCTTTATTATTTTATGTAACCCCGTACACTCTCTTTAGATTTTTTGATGCTTTTGATTTCCTGTGAGAACTCGGACCAGAAGTGACTCTAACTAATCTAGATGTTATTTGCACTCATACATAGAATAGCCAAGCGTAGAAAGAAGACAAAGAAAAACTAAGTTGAACATTAAACAAAACAATCAAACTAAAGCACAAGTTTGTTATATGCATACAAGTAAATTTATTAGTGCTAACATAACTAAGAATTTTGTACAGTAAAATTAGAAAATAAACCAGTTACCTCATGGACACAAGCAAAAATCATCCTTACTTCATTCTTCTTGCTACTTTGCAAGATGCCCCTACTATCAATAGATCATCAAATCCCCGGACAAAAAATGAATAGAGCATGAATGAAAAAAATAAATCTCACTAAGCTCCATGCATACGTCTCGTTAAATTTGTTTCTCCTTTGCAATGGCTATTTGTTGCTCGTTTTATCTAATCCGATGGGAGGTTCCAATAGTTAGCCCAGTTTTACATTAACGGGATGAAGTGAGCAACTTGGAATAAAAATAATATGAAATAAAAATTCATTTGTGAAAACTTTCTATTACACATGTCAATTTCGATTTGTGATTTGGAGGAAATGTGGATTAACTGCTTTATAGACCTGGATCTTTTCAAAGATACAGGTTGTCTAAGATCTCTCGCAATGCCACATACAATCTTCACAGAAATTATTTTTAGTAAATGATTCATTGATCCAAAACTTATATCCTTGTTCAATAGATTATTCTTGTACATCAAGAAGAGAGGTAGAGGCAACATGTTTTTGAATACCAGATGCTACTGGAATTGTTATAATAATCAATGGAAAACTTGTAATGGATTCTACTAACGAAGAAAAGGAGATGGTTAGAGGGACACCTCCTTGAGATTTTGCTTCTAAATATGTTCCACCATTCACATCTTTAGCAATGTTAGCATCCATTTAAGACATGTCAGCTCTTAGTGTGGAATCTTTTTGATTAGTAGGTTCAATTCGAAGTCAAGTTCTCTTCCTGCTAGCTTTTGAAGATTTCTCTAACATGGTTTTGTACTTTTGAATCCTTTTCTCTTTCTCATTGGTACTCAGAACAACACCTCTGAAATGTTGATTTATTCATATTTCCTTCAACAAGCCAAAATGTGAGAGCTTGAGTCCTATACACCTTTTAATGTCACATTGTAATCTTCTTAAAGATACTTTATAACCACAAATTCAACTTGATAGTTATGTAGAGAGTCTAGACCTTTTCTGGACTTATTACATTAGAAAAAGTTCACTATTGTAATTGTTGTGAAAATAACAAGAAGACAACTTTAAAAGATAATTTCCTTGCCGGATAAAATAGTGATAGTTTTACGTCTTTCCAATAGGCGTGCACTCTCAGCAATGGCCTTTGAAAGTATGCTTAATAGGTAGGGTGATTTATATTTGTAAAGTTATCATGAATGTAGCCACACTTGATCACAAAGCCTCTATTGCCTAGCCTCATAGAACTCATCTACTGTGTATCCATATCAAAAGAATTGGAATGTTGGAGTGTATCGAATGTTCTTTGTTGATTATGGACACTCATCAACATAAATAAATACAGACTTCAGACACTTTTTACTGATATTATAGAAGGTAGAAAGAATATATATATGCAAACATGGCACCATAAATATCTATAGCTAATTATCGTTGGTGTTTTCCTTATTTTGAGCTGCATGAGGAGGCCCTTGAGCTCGTTATCGTCATGGGAATTCTTCAAATTTCCATGAATATTCATAAGGAGGATCAACCCTGTGCCTTCCAAGCCTTTTTTACTACCAATGTGGTCTGTTGTGTCATCTTTGACTGATGTCATCTTCTCCTTCATGATATAATAGTCTCACACTGATCATAAACTTGAAAGATCTCATTTTGGAGCTCTTCCTTTGTGGAATGGATATTTTCATATAAGTATAGGAGGATTTTTCATTGGACCATGCATGTGTTTTTAAAAAAACACTTGATAGGCTCCCCACAAATGAGGAAGGAGTCATCCACAAAATACCCACTGACCAATTGTTGTCTGTGTGGATGAGGCAGTTAAATAAGAGTGATCAAGTATATTGGAAGTTATCAAGTTACATGTACTTTCACATACATTTAACATTTCACAACCTCATTGGAGCCATAAGCCAATGGACTCTAAAAACAACAACAACAACCCCATTGTTTTGACTCCATAACAAAGGTGATATGCATTGCAATAGAAGTTTCATATCACTATGAAGCTTGATAGTAGGAATAACAACATTTGACTCTCATGAATCACTGACCAAGGAGGTTGTCCTCAATAACTTCTTTTGTTAATCATTTCTTGAGTACATGGAAACCAAGCCCTTTGATAATTCCAAATTATCTCCCATTTTATCATTCCATCAACAATAGTCAAAATACCTTCAAAGGATATGTGATCCATTGATAGAAATGTAGACATTAAACCTCAAACAGTTCTCCGACAGAGGAGGAGGAGGAGAAGGATGTGGATCTTAAGATTAAGGATAAGCTATCGAAGATGGATGCAGCCATGGTCATATACACTAAGATCTTAAAATAGACATTAACAAATATGTTGAGAGAGAACAGTGCACTTCTTGCCCCTACCTACAAGATGTTGGTGAGAGCAAACATAGAATAAGGTATGATAATGTAGTAATATCGTTCATCTGACTAAGCTTATAAGCACGTATCCAATATGTAAGGGTTCAATATTAGGGATATACGATTAGCTCTTACTCGTTGTACAAGTAATACAAGTTGATTCTTATTGTGCATGATATGCCATTCCAAAACCGGTTCCATCTACGCCTTCTTAACAATGCATCTGCATTCCACATTGTTATACATTTCCTTTGTCGATGAAGAGTTAGATATGAAATTTAGCTTACATGAGCATGCTTGGGATATAGTGGTAGGAAGAGAACGTGGCAAACATGGTATACTAATATATTTTTTGCTTTTGGCATGGCATGGAGTAATGTCAAAGTCATAACCCAAAAAGGCATGGTATAAAATTTATGTAGTAATGTCATAATTAGAAAGAAAAAAAAAAAGAGGCTACATGAAATATATCTGGCGAAAAGTGAATCATGAGTGCAAAATATGATATCATGAGGAGTGCGAAAATGGGCCATATTTAGCGATAGGTCAAGAGCCACGACAATTATACTAAGTATTTCGTCAACTTTGCCAAGTACCATGTCAACCTTTTCAAAAACTTGTATTGAACCTGTTTTCATCTGAATGAATTTCTAACGTGTCCAACATGTATAACTGACCAACGACCATTATTATTATTCTTTATCCAATATTTGTCATAATTTCTAAAATATTCTTGAATGGCAAAAAATCTAAAGACATCATCAAGTAATCTAGGGATTGGCTAGATTGTCAAACTTTAAAATGTGTAGCAACAACTCAATGAGACTGCACAAAAACTTTGCACAATTAATGTGAATTGAGGGGGAGCCTGGCAATGTTTTGTCGGCTAAGATTGTTGACCAAAATGGTGGTCAACAAATGCCAACTAATAGATGTGTGTTGCTTAAAGTGGTATGCATGCTTAAGTAACTCTGGTATTTGGAGAACAATGCATTGAAGTGTATGGGGATTTAGGATCAACACAATTGATGGAACATATCAAAACGATCTGAAAGTTGGATGAATTGCCATGCATGTGTGTTGAGGGAAAGCCCAAGGTAACTATGAGAATCCACAACGTGTATGCAAGAGATATATCAAGATGGCAGAGATGGAGAAGGGAAAAGAAATGAAGGTTTGGGAAGGACTGAATGACTACTTTAAGCAAGGATTTCCCGCTTAGTAAGCATATAATAGACAAAGCAAGGAATTTTGACACACAAACAAGGGAACATGGTTCATCTGTAATCCTGTTGTCCACCAAAAGAATTGGTCAATCAGTTAATCATAATATACAGATAACTTTCTAAATCACTTATCATTACTCCATCAAGTCTGACCACCAAATCAAAAGCGATTAATGAAAAGGAAAATAAAGCATGTAATTCAAAACAAAATAAAAAGTGAGAAACGAAACTAAATTAAATTGAAGCAAACCAAAAACTTAATCTACCCCCTTTGTTGAGAATTTTTTTTATTTATTCATTTTTATTTATGTACAGGGGAAGAGGAATGCAACAACCTATGACTCAAGTGCGATGACACTTGGAATAGAGGAATGCATCATTTGCTTTACATACAAGTTTCATGACTTCGAAGGAATTACACGAGGAATTCTCACCGACTTGCCAACCAACAGATGCGCATGGAGAGGGAAAAAGGCTTATCAAGACCCAAAAGAAATGGTTACCATCCTACAAGACTTGCTAACCAACAAGATGATCCTTACACCTTATACTAAAAACATCAATGGAATCAAGGACATTGAGCTTATGGTTCGAAGTTTTAATGTCAATGATATAATCTATGGACTGATCAAACATCTCAATGCCATCTGTTACAATCTTCCTACGAGGAATAGGGTTATCATACTCCAAGGAAAAATATAAGGGATTTAAAAACATAGGAAGTCCCTTGAACTCATTATCAACATCAAATGAAAGTATGCATATAAGAGGGGTATTAATACATGTATTGAGTTCCTTCACTTCTCTTAATCGAAACATTGGATTTAAATGAGAATTTTCCAATTCAAGATCTCGATCAAACCCATGAATATCTTCAAAGGAACACTCATCACATGTATCAATAGAATCGAAAGGGTTTTCATCAACTTGATTTGACCATTCATTAGGAACATCATCATATAAAAATGTGTCATAAAGGGGATTAAAGAGGTCAAAATCGACTTTCTTCTTTGCATAGTCAATTTCACCATTGTATGCACATAAATGAGAGACTTGGGATAAACCATGATCTTGGGGTTGGGTTTGTCTATTAGTTTCGATAATGGGGATATTTGGAATGTGAGAGGTGGGTTGATCGTTAAGCATCATGATATGATCCTGATCATATTCACATCCAAACTCTTGATCACAGGTGGTAAAGGTATCATAATTAGGCATTAGGTAAGAGGGTTCCAAGGATCTCTCAAGGTGGGATTTTTTTGAAAATCGATGTTCAAGGGAGAGCATGTGATTTTGTAAATCTAGGATGATGGGTATTAAGGATGAAAAATCTTTGTGTGAATCGCAACCACCAAAAGAGAAACATGTTCTATGGGATTGCTCTTTGAAATCAAGGCAAATGATTAAGGCTAGCTCCATATTTTGAATGTTCTTCTCATCCAACCACCAACAGTAAAGGGGGGGTAGACAATCATAATAATGCAAGAGGAAAGTCAAGTTGGTAGGGTGATTGGACATAGGACTGCAGTTATATAACTAGATAAACCTAAGGTTAAAAGCGTGAATACTTTCACTTTCCTTCATGTGCAATCGATTAAATCTCTTAAGGTGCTCATAAGGGTTATCCAAGTGCCCAAAAGTAGAAGTAAACCAATAAGAAAGTTCGGACCACGTGGAGATGCCTTCATCAGATGGGTTGGCAAACAAGGAAGCAGCATTACCATGAAGGGAGTTTTTAAACAAGATCAAGCAACTATCATTTTCATTAACTATGAGGATGGTACAAGCATTAGAAAATGCACGAAGATTCTCTTCCACTGTAACGGTTTTGTCACCCAAAAATAAAGGTAAATGCTCCTTGAACTTGTAAGGCAAAGGATTAACCACGTAAGCAAGCTTCAAAGGGGTAGGTATAAACCACGGGTAATAGTTCAGGTATTCCTCAAATTTGAAAATTCCATACTTGTATATGACTTTTCCAAGATTAGTAGTCGAGATCGTAGGATTATAACCACTATACATGTTTTCAATCAGTTGAGACATAGAAGTTTGGCCAAAGCTAGTCATATTGCTTCTCACAGATGAAGAGGATAAAAGAGGGCCTTGAAGCAATTAAAGAAAAAGAGAGAAACATTGAATGGTCTTCCCCAGTACGGTTGTCAAAATATGTTGATCCTGAAACTATAATGTTTCAATACCAACATCTCAACCTCCTGTGAGGCGAGGCAAGAAGAGGCGGGAATGGTACCGTAAGTTTAAAGCCCCGAAAGAAAATCACATTAGACCCTACAATTTAAGAGTCTAAGAATGAATATCTTATTTATGATTTTGCAAATATTTAATTTTTATGTGTGTTTTGCAAATTTAAGTTTTTTGTATATTTTGTTTTGTGCATGAAATATAAATTAAAACAAAAAGTTAGTATAATTAAAAATACAAATGCTAAAATGAAATAATTTTAAAGAAAAATAAATAAACTAAAAATTAGCAAGTGATTCCAAGAAAACCCCTAAAGTCTAATGAACATAGTGAAATGAATTTTTATATTATGCTTTTTTTTTAATATTGAAATTAGTAAAACAAAAGGTTAAACTAATAAAATAAATAAAAGAAAGAAAAGAGACTATGTGCATTGAAATTAATTTAAAGAAAGGAAATAAATAAGCATTTATTTATTTTTAAGTATTTTTGTGTTTTGAGTACTATATCAAAAGAAAATAAAAGAATAAAACTAGAACATCAAAAGGGGATAATTAAAGAGCCTAAAAGTTGATTTTTATTATTTTATGTAACCCCATACACTCTTTGTTGGCACAGGGGCAGACTCGGGGTTCAGCGCTATAGCGCACCAACAAAATCTTAACTATCGGCCCTTTCGGAAACACCTGCGAAGCAGATGAAGTCTCACCGGAGGTAGAGGCAGGGGTGGTTGCAAGACTCAGGTGTTTGCAAGCTTAGTTGGGACATAGATCTGTGATTTTAACACTTAATAAGGCACTTAGCACTGTTGGTTCTTTAATATGCAGTCAATATCCACTTCGCTTATAACACAGGGCTTTGCACCATTCACAATCATCTAACATATTCGAGTACTTAGCATCAGTAAACTACATCAGATCTAACAGATCAGGAACTAAGCCTATTCATGTGTATCAGATCTAACATCCTACATATCATTAGCACTTTAAGCATAAGTAGATCTATTCAGTCATCTCATAGCACTTAGCAAAATGGTAACATAAACACATTGAGACAAGCACAAAGCAACACAACACAGTATTTAAGTGGTTCACCCCCACCCTGGGGCTACATCCACGAATTCTTCTTCTTTATTAGCGTCTTCAATATGTTACAAGAACAGAGCCATCAAAACCCTATTGTGCACAGGACAGAAGATCTGTGCAGCTCGCTAGATCCTTCTTCCTTGCGTTATAGCACAAAGCCTTTTCCAACTTCCTACAATGACTTGCACTTAGCCCTGCAAGTCTCATATAGGCACAAAGCACTTACAGGCCTTACTTTCACTTAGCATACATCACATAGATGTCGATCTATCCTCTAGCTCACTAGCTTACTGTTTATACATACAAAATAGGCCTAAGCATGGGTAAAACCCATGAGCCAATATCCCAATCTCGTTACATATTCCCAAAAACCCAAAATGGACCCAAAAGTGGGCCGAGATCCTATGATCTCCGCTCCATCTTGCGCTCCTCCTTCGATGGTTGTCAAAGTCCCAAAATAGGTCAATCTGACCAAGAAACTCCCAAAACTTGGTCAAGGGACAACACTCTCTTTAGATTTTTTTATGCTTTTGAATTCCTACAAGTGTTGGACAACTGAGAGGGGGGGTGGGCTGAATCAGTTGTTACTGTGCTTAAACAATTATGCCCATTTTAAACTCTTTACAGAACACTCAATAACGTTCAAAATAATGCAGGGAAGTAAGCAATAGAATATTCAACATCAATCACACACATGAAATATACATAGACATATATTTACTGAAGAAACCCATAAAGGGAAAAACCTCTTCTTCTTGATATGATAAGTAATCTTTATTTTTTGTACATTATCATTCTTATGAGCACCAACTCCTTTTGAGGCTACCACCTTTGTTTTACAAGCACCAACTCCTTGATTGTTCCAGCACCAACTTCCAGTTACACAGGCACCAACCTCTATAACGGAGAACACTAGTCCTCCCTTGCACCACCCTACCACCATGGTTTTTCTAGATGCAACCTGATGGAAGCTACAACTCCCTGTGTTCAAGCACCCACTTGAAACTTTGAGGACAACAGTCCTCCCTAGCACCACCCTACCACCCTGAAATATAAATCTTTGCTTTTCATAAATTTATCACAGTGATACAGTATTGATCAGTGGCTTACCAGCCTCATCATTGTTCTGCTACACCGCTTTTCTCTGTCAGCATCAGTTTCTTCATTCTCACATCTTCTTAAGATTTATGATCTTCTGCTCTATCTCTGCATGCGCAAATCGGCTTACTCTCTCTCTCTCTCTCATATATGCATCTTTGTTCTATATCTTTCTTCTGCGTTTTATGATCTATGTATTATTTCCATTCTATGCGCTATGCCTCTTCTATGCATTTCAGCTGCTCCACACAGCATGCTTCCACCCGCATGAAAAACTCTCAACATAAGCAACTATCTCTTGTATGTTATGTGTATATTTATCATGCCAAGTCCTTTGCCAGATCATACACCTAAATCTTCGTTCTCTCTGGCAATCATGCTGAGTCTATTCTTCATAAGTGGTTGTTATCCTGAGATTCTTTGGCTTCTCTAGTAGTTATAGTCTTCAACACTTTTCCATCTGTCAATTGTCTCTATGATGAGTCTTCATCCTACTGGTAGTTGCCTCGAGACTCTTAAGTTCCTCTAACGATCACCCTGAAGCTCTTTGAATTCTCTAGCGATTATGCTCAGTGTGTTCATCATCAGTGGGTGTTATCATGAGATTCCTTGGCTTCTTTGGAAGTCGAAACTCTTCATCTTCTTTGTCAATTACAACCAGATGTCTTTGGCTTCTTTGGCTTTTAAGCCCCTTCCTTCACGTGACCATTGGAAGTGACCCAATTGTCTATTCAAAAGGCGCTTCCCGATCTTGGTCTAGTGAGCGCTAGCTCCTTTTCACAATATGACCTTGGGCTATGAACTTCACATGACCACGCAATTGCATATCCATAGGCGGTTTGAGGGCAACCCACTTTTCACCCCGCAATTCACTATGAGCTTCCACGCATCCTTTCTCTAAAACCATGGTTTCGATTGCGGCCCGCTCATGAAAAATTAAGACCCGAGCATGTTCTGCCCCCGCAATGCGACATGACTGTCAATCTTACGATCTTGACGGTAATCCTGAAACAGACGGATCAAATCAGATGGTTTATTCACGGAAACAAATCAATGGTCAAATTTGATCCTTACACTCATCCTTTCATTTTTCAATCCAATGGCTAGGACTTAATCAAACATTGAGATGGACGGTTGTTGAAACTTCTCCCTTTGGAACTTCGGAATTTCAACTTCTCAAACTTACACTATCTTTCCACTGTACTATGATCAACGGTTGAGGATACACCTGAAGTGATCTTTCAGATCGGATGATTCGTGTTCTTACTGATGTGGTCTGCCACATGTCCTTGATGAGGTGGTCTACTGACGTAGGTGAGACGTGTAGGCAATGAAGTGGAATGTGGAGGTAGAGCGCGGTAGTGGAGTGTGACGTGTAGTGGGTAGTGGAGTGTGATGTAAAAGCACGGAGGTGGTATTTATGAGTGATTTGGTGGTTTACTCGGAGGGGGGGTCAGGCGGTAAGTGGTAATGAGCAAGGGGGGTCCAAGATAATAGAAACGTGACATGTATGAGGGTCCCATGAGGAAAATATCACCAACTCGGACCCCCCCCCCCGGTTAAAGGGAGAAAGCTCAGGGGGGGGTCCGATATGCCCTGTCAACCATAGATCTGAGTCCCTAATTCTCGACTGCTAAGATTAGTGCATCCTTTACCCAACTTATCATTTCCTTCCACTTTAGAATGATCTGACGGCTGCGATCTTCTTCGGACGATCCAACCGATCGAGGATTCATTTTGGCTCTCTGAGTCTCCAGACTTTGGGAATTTCAAATCTCAAACTGAATTCTTGAAGTGAGATTTTTTCCAGAGAGTAACCTCCTCACATATTTATACTCGAAACGAATGGCGTTCGTTGGATTAGGATCTTAGATCAATGGCTCGATCTGTCTGCGATGTAGCTCTTCTATCTTATCTTGTCCTTCCACTTAGAATGATCCAACGGCTGACAAAAATTCGTGTTTGATCAAATTCTCAACTCTTTAGCTCCGTTTAACTTACCCTTCAATTAATTTGATCCGGCGGTCGACAGATATTTGAGTGATCATGATCTCAAATCTTAGATCTCAGCCCTTGCTTATCTTGTCCTTTCATTAATTCAATCCGACGGTCATCGCATTTTCGCCAAATCCAATGGTCCACGTTCATTTAGGATTTCGAGCTTCAGGTAATTCAACTTTCAAGTTGCCAATTCTTTCGAAGTGAGATTCCCCGTAACCTCCTTGCAAATCCACTGGATCTAACGGTTGTTGGTCTTTTGGATCGGTGATCCAACAGCCACTGTCACTCTTCCTCCTGAGCTTCTGATCTCTCTAACTTAGAATATTTTCTAAGTGTTCAAGGGTCTCAACCTTTTCTCCTCATGCTCATCCATCTCTTGGACCTCGTCTGTAATTCTGGAAACTGCTATCTCTTCTTAGCTTTCTTGTTTCTGCATATTATGCGCTTCTCCTCCTGCGCTTATGTTTTTCCTATAAAACATCGACGGTGTTGTTCTTTCCATCAATGACAAGCAAACACTTTCCTGTAAAACATGCCAACAATGAGAACTCAGATTATAAGTGACTCTAACTATTCTAGATGTTATTTGCACTCATACATAGAATAGCCAAGCGCAGAAAGAAGACAAAGAAAAACTAAGTCACACATTGAACGAAACAATGATGGTGAAGCACAAGGTTGTTATCTGCATACAAGAAAACTTATCAATGCTCATATAACTTAGACTTTTATAGAATAGACTTAGAAAATAAACCAGGTACATCATGCACACCGTCAAAACTAAACCTTGCTTCATTGTTCCTACTACTTTGCAAGATGCCCCTGATATCAACAGATCGTCAAATCCCTGGACAGAAAATGAATGGAGCATGAATGAAAAAAAATATCTTACTAAGCTCCCTACATACCTCACGTTATATTTTTATCCTTTGGAATGATTATTTGCTTCTCATTTTATCTCATCTGATGGGTGGTTCCAGCAGTTAGGGTCGTTTTACATTAACGGGCTAAAGCGAATAGCTTGGAATAAAAATAATATGAAATAAAAATTCATTTGTGAAAACTTGTTATTGCACATGTCAATTTTAGTTTGTGTTTTGGAGGAAACGTGGCTTAATTGTTTTATAGACCCAACTCTTTTCAAAGATACATGTTGTGTGATATCTCTCACAATGCCACGTACAATCTTCACAGAAATTGTTTTCAGTAAATGATTCACTAATCCAAAACTTATATCTTTGTTCAGTAGATTATTCTTGTACATCAGGAAGAGAGGTAGAGGCAACGTGTTTTTGAATACCAGATGCTACTGGAAATGTTATAGTAATGGATCACAAACTTGTAATGGATTCTCCTAATGAAGTAGAGGAGATGGTTAGAGGGACGCCTCCTTGAATTTTTGCTTCTAAAGACGTTCCACCCTTCACATCTTCAACGATGTTAGCCTCCATTTAAGATATATGAGCTCTCACTGTGGAATCTTGTTGATTAGTAGGTTCAATTCGAAGTCAATTTGTCTTCCTTCTAGTTTTTCGGGTTTTCTCTAACATGGTTTTGTATTGTTGAATCCTTTGATCTTTCTCATCGGTACTCAAAAAAACACCTACAGAATGTTGATTTCTTCATAGTTCCTTCAACAAGACAAAACGTGAGAGCTTGCATCTTGTGCACCTTTTTATGTCACACTGTAATCTTCTTAGAGATACTTTCTAACCACAAATTCAACTTGATAATTATGTAGAGAGTCCAGAGCTTTTCTCGACTTATTACATTAGAAAACATTGACTGTTGTAATTGTTGTGAAAATAAAAAGAAGAAAACTTTAAAAGATAATTTATTTGTCGCATAAAACAATGATAGTTTTGTGTATTTCCAATAGGTGTGCACCCTCAGCAATGGTTTTTGAAAGTATGCTTAATAGGTAGGGTGGTTTCTATTTGTAAAGTGATCATGAATGCAGCCACACTTTATCACAAAGCCTTTGTTTTCCAACCCCGTAGAACTCTTCTACTATGTCTCCATCTCGAAAGAATCAGAATGTTGGAGTGTATCGAATGTCCTTTGTTGCTTCTGGACACTCATCAGCATAAATAAATACAGACTTCAGATACTTGTTACTGAGATTACAAAAGGTTGAAAGAATAGCTCTACAAAGATGGCGCCAGGAAGCTCCATAGTTAATTATCGTTGTTGTTTTCCTTATTTTGAGTTGCTTGAGGAGGCCCTTGAGCTCATTATCGTCATGGGCACTCTTCATATTTCCATGAATATTCACAGGGAGGATTAGCCTTGTGCCTTCCAAGTATTTTTTACTACCACTGTGATCTATTGCATCATCTTTGACAATGCCATCTTCTCCTTAATGATATAATAGTCTCACGTTGATCATAAACTTGAAAGATCTAATTGCCAAGCTCTTCCTTTGTCGAATGGATATTTTCATATATGAATAGGAGTATTTTATAGCATTGTACACATCTTCTTCTTCTAGTTGTCTTTCATATGCAATTGGGTCATAGTTCGATGGTCTCTCTTTACTTTTGGTACTCCTATATTTGGTTAGAGTTGTAGTGGTCCACCCAAGAGAGGACAAGTAGGGGAAATTTATGAGGATAATCATGATCTTATGAAGAATATTATTTGTTTCCTTCATGAATGATTGAGGTCTTTTGAGTGGTTTGGAGGATCCTTACTAGTGGATATGATTTTTCCTTTGGTTCCTAGCTCTTATTCCCTTTTAAATTTAGAAATTTCCTTGGGTAGTTATCCTTTGTCCTCCCCTCTTCCTATTGTTGACTTCGTCTCATTGATTGTATTATTCTCAATTCATCTTCTAAATTGATTGTTAGCTCATATAGTCTATTTTAATGGAAATAGTGACCTCTATGGGGACTTTTTTGGGTTATCAAGTCCACTTCATGTGCCTACTCAATATTTTGTTTCCTTTTAGTCTCACTCCCTCTCATGGTTGCCTCTTTGTGGGATGTGTTGTCTACATTGATTCATTCCCCTTCTTTTCACTATTCCCTTATTTATTCCTTCCATAAATTCCCTTATTACATCTATTTTCAAATGTTTGTATCTTTTGCACATGGTGCACCGAAAGGGAATGTTCATGTAATTAAGCATTCGGTAGTAATTCTGACCTCCTACATGTATATTGATATTCATTTTGATATCCATTGGGAGATTCCCATATTTATGCATATATTTTCTAAAATGATGTTCTCCTTTGCCTCCATCTTCTCTTCCAATATCAATAAAGTTCCCAACCTACTTAATATTGGTTCAAAAAAAAATCCTCCAAAATTCCATTAGGCGATATGAAAGATCTACCCACACCAATAGTATTTGAATTAGCTCTCTAAGGGGATTGAAATACAGAGTTTATTCATCAAGATACAACCACAAATTAGCCCATAACCAAGATTCATGCTCTAATATCCTCACTTTGTCTTATTAATTTTTTAACATCAAGGTTGAGCCTTTAGTTCCTATTGTTATTTGGGGACTATAGCTTTGTTAAGCCTTAGACAACGCCCCATGTTAAGTATAAAAACCCTTATTAAGCCCTATATATTGAATTATTGCATTTCTAGTGTTATATTTGTATGTAGGCTAGAACCGTTCATTGTACCCTTTCATTATAATTGTACCATTTGTCTCCTATATACATACCAAGGAGACCCAGTCTTAGGATCATCTCATATCATCATGAGGTTTCCCCCTCATAGTGGATTGTTATTCATTGATGTTTTATCATTATCAAGGCGTTCATACATAACATTTAGTATCAGAGCATCAATCCTATGATTTTATTACCTCAAGTGAGTCATCTTGGCATTTTCACTATAACTCTTTTCTGGGATGTTTCATACCATTAAATTTTGAGGATAATGAGAAAATATAGCAGATAAGAAATTAACAAAATTTCAAGTTCTATTTCATTGTATTTTTTGAGATATTGTCTGTGGAAGTTAGGGTTTGTGACTAGTTCCAAAATTAGTCTCAAACGAGTCATTTTTTATTTTTTTTCACTATAAAAAAAAATTAGTGAAGTTTCAGTCTCTAAAATTTTTAGAATATCAAGCAAACATGGAAAATTACCCGTGGAATTTTTTCTAGATTCTGACTCATTATAATTTATGAGATATATCTTGTGGAAGTTTGGCTTTTTTACTAATATTGAAATTAATCTTAAACAAGTCATTTTGGTACTCTTGATATAAGTTTTTATTAGTGAAGGTGCAAACTATGAAATTTTTAGGAGTTTAATATGTCATATTAGAGTATTATAGACCTAAATTTCAGACTCAGAAGGGTTCAAACTTTAGAGATATATCAGGATAAAGGTCAACCATCCAAAAAGTATCCAAATTAGAGTTTTAAAGGTGCATAACTTACAATTGGCATAACTTTTTATTGGAAGATCTATTTTTGGGGATCCATAATTTGTGGTAAAGAGGAAAAAGAGGAGAATTATTATTTTATCCAATAGCAAGAGGTCCTTCAAGAATCACTATTCCTATTAAACCTCTAGAGAGCTCACACGTGACATCTGAAGAAAATGAAGAGTTCAAAAACATGTTATCCCAATTGAAGAACCAAGTTTACGAAATGAGTGGTAGTGTGTTGAAACATGTGGATTTCTCACATTCCAAAGAAACACTTGAAAAGGAAATGGAAGATAAAATGGAAATCTTGATGGAAAAGAAGATGGAAGAAAATAGGGTACACATGGATAAGAAGATGGAATAATTGCAAAATTCCATGTCAACCATCCTATTACATACCCTAGATGAGAGGTTTTCTCAAAGAGTTATCAGGACACACAGAAATCATGTAAATGTGGAGGAAATAAAGATTGAACCCCAAAATCATGATTATTCATCACTTCAAGATCCACATCATCTAGGTTTCAATGTGGCACCAAGGAAATACTTCATTCCAAAGATCGATATGAGGAAGTTTGATGGTCAAGACCCTATAACACGGATATTCTAGATGGAGAAATAATTTGATCTACACCAAATGCCAAGCTTACAAAAGGTACCTATTGCATCCTTGTATTTAGAAAATGATCAATTTGTCTGGTATCAATGTATCTGTGAAAGAAAAAAACAATTCTATTATCTCTTGGTCCATTTTTACAAATGAATTGATATCACATTGTGGGGATATTAAGAGAAAAATATTATTTATCCAATTGATAAATGTTTGACAATAAGGTCCAATTACATAGCACATTCAACAATTCAAAAAGCTTGGTCTTAGGGTAAAGAACATTCATGAGGATAATTTGTTAGATCTCTTTATGGTCACTTTAAATAAGAACATTGAACATGAAGTGCGTCTCTTCGAACCTAAATCCCTAGAGCAAGATTTTAGTGGCAAGGAAAGTGGAAAATGAAAAATATGGCTACGAGAAGGGTGGCCACTAACAACTATAGAGAGCATCATGTTCTCTCTCCTAACCTCACTCGATCGAGAAGGTTGACACCTCAACAAATGGATGAAATAAGAGCAAAGGGACTATGTTTCAATTGTGACAACAAGTACAGTAAGGGGCATAAATGCGATGAGAAGAAATTATTCTACATAGACTGTGAAGAGGAAGAAGATCAAGAATTAGAACCATCACAAAATCTAGATCTACAAGAGACTACTCCACCGATATCTTGTCATGCATTGGTTGAAATTAGTACTCCACAAACCCTCAAGATACAAGGATACATCAAAAAGAAAATGGTAACAATGTTGATTTATTTTGGTAGTACCCATAACTTCATCAATTACAAATTAGCAAGAGAACTCAATTGCTTTGTATTTCCAACACCAAAGTTCCAAGTAATGATTGTGTTGGGTATGTGTTATATTCTTTGCACGAGTAGTAGTGTCACCTACCTCGGGAAATGTGTCACCTACCTCGAGAAACGTGTCACCTGCCTCGAGAAACATGTCACATATTTAGGTGGTTTTTCGGCACATGGTTTTTGTCGATGGTTTTCTATTTCCGGTTAAGGAATTAGGGTTGTGGACTAATCCAGGTCATTGGGTTAGGGTTTTGGATGTCATTGGATCCTATATGTATATTGTATTGTAAACAATGTATCACACATGAATGAATATAGAATATGTTGGTTTTCCCGGTTTGGGTTTCCAGGGGAAAAATCTATGTGTAATATTTGTATTTGCCATTGTATATTTTCTGTTCTTTTACTCAATATTTGTTTGCAGTAGATATTGTACAAGGTTAAAATCTACAGATTGCATATGGAGGTACCATAAATTGTTCTGGGAAGTGACATAGTATTAAGCTCAATATGGGGGACTATTTATTGGATAGTCCCTTGATTTCCATCCAAATGGGTGGTGTTGATGTTATATTAGGGGTCCAATGGTTATAATCATTGGGAATAGTGACCCTTAATTTTCAAGATATTTTCATGAGATTTTCCTCGGAAGGAAAGGAAATTGAGCTTAGAGGTATCCAAGGGAAACCCTTTAAGGTGATAAGATCTAATAGAATGACAAAATTACTCAAAAGGGACACCATGATGTAATTGCACAATTGTGATCACTAGATGTTCAAACATTTATATCCTTTGCTCTAGTGGATCTCCAAATAGTTATCAACAACCATTCTAACGTATTTGGAGAGATGCATAAGGATATTCCACATGTTTGAGATCATGGTCGTGCTATTCATTTGCAACCAAGAAGTGTACCACCTAACATTAGGCCTTATAGGTATCCATATGCACAGAACAATGAGATTGAGCATATGATCCAAGAAATGTTAGAGGTGGGCATTAGTCAACTTAGTCGAAGTTCTCTTCACCGGTAGTGATGGTGTTGAAGAAGGATGGTTCATGCCATATGTGTCCAGATTATAGACAACTCGACAAAATGACCATCAAAGATAAGTGTCATATTCCTAACATTGATGAACTATTAGATGAATTAGATGGAGCAATATTATTTTCTAAGTTGGATCTTCATTTGGGATATCATCAAATAAAAATGAGGCAAGAAGACACTCCCAAAATAGCCTTTAGAACACATGAAGGTCATTATGAGTTTTTGGTTATGCCATTTGGACTTACTAATGCACCTTCAACATTTCAAAGCTTGATGAATTATATTTTCAAACCCTTCCTTGGAAAATTTATGTTAGTATTTTTTTATGACATACTAATCTACAACAAATCTTGGGAAGAGCATGTACAACATGTTGACAAAGGATTACAACTTTTGGAAGAGAAAAAACTTTATGCAAAGTCTTCCAAGTGTGCCTTTGGGGTTCAAGAAGTGGAATATTTGGGTCATATTGTATCTCATTAAGGTGTAAAAGTGGACCCTAGCAAAATTAAATCTATGAGAGAGTGGTCAATTCCTAAAACCTTGAAGAAACTTGGAGGATTCTTAGGATTGACAGGCTATTACGGTAAGCTTTTCAAGAACTATGGTCAAATAGCGACACCTATAACATAATTATTAAAGAAGGAAGCATTTTCTTGGACTCGAGAAGCAACCAAAACTTTTGAAAAAATTAAGGAGGTTGTGTGTACAACACTTGTCTTAGACACACCTGACTTCACAAAAACATTTACTGTAGAGTGTGATGCCTTAGGCCATGGCATTGGTGCAATTTTAATGCAATAAGGAAGGCCCTTTGGCTTTGAAAGGAGACAACTCAGAGGAAAAAACTTACTCAAACCCATTTATGAAAAAAAAAAATGTTGGCCACACTACATGTAGTTATGAAATGGTGCCTTTACCTAATAGGAAGACACTTCAAAGTAAAAATGGATCATGATAGTCTGGAGTACTTCTTGGAGCAATGATTATCTTCATAAGAGCAACAAAATGGGTTACAAAGATGCTAGTTTATGGTTTTGAAATTATCTACAAGAAAGGAAAACATAATATTGTGGCAGATGCACTTTCAAGGAAAGAAGAAGAAACAGAGGGTTCACTATGTGTTATTTCTATTATGCAATTTGATGGAAGAAACAAGGATAGAGTAGAAGCAAGATCAAGAGGTATGCAATATCATTCAACAACTACAAGAGGACCTTAGTGCATTAGATAAATTTGTATGGAAGAATTATTTGCTATGGTATCATGATCGCCTATATTTATGTAAGAATTTTCAACTCAAAGAAAAGGTCCTTCTAGAATTGCACACTTCTCCTGTAAAAGGACATTTAGGGTTCTTCAAAACTTACCACAAGATCAAGAAGGATTTTTTCTGGGAAGGTCTTAAAGATGATGTTCAAACGTTTGTGTTTGAATATGCGGTTTGCCTACAGAATAAGGGAGATACAATCAATATGCCAGTTCTCCTACAACCATTATCTATACCAAGTCAATGTTGGAATAAGTTTCAAAGGATTTTATTACAAGTTTTCCCAGATATGAAGGAAAGACTAACATCGTGGTTGTAGTGGATTGAATAATAAAGTATGCCCATTTTTTCTCTCTTTCTCATCCTTTTAAAGCAAGTACATTAGCCACAACATTCATGGAAATAGTTCAAAAGCTACATGGAGTCCCCAAGATTATTGTAAGTGACAGAGATCCAATTTTTACTGGAAAATTTTGGACTAAATTATTTTCTTGTTTGGGTACTCAATTGGCTCACAATTGATCTTACCATCCTCAGTCCAATGGGAAAACTAATATTGTGAATAAATGTTTAGAAGGGTATCTTCGTTGCTTTGCATCTGATAAGCAGACACAATGGGTCAAGTGGTTTCCCTTGAAGAATGGTGGTACAACATATCCTTCCATACTTCATCAAAAATGTCCCTGTTTCTGCCACTTTATGGATATCATCCTCCATTCATCACATCACCCTTGAAAGGGACTACAAAGATTCAGGCAGTGGAGGACCACATAGGGCACCAACAAGAGGTTCTCAAACTATTGAAGGACAACTTAGTTATGGCACAAAATAGGATGAAACAAAAAGCAGATCAATATCACAGTGAAAGGGAATTTGAAGTGGGGGATTAGGTATTTTTTAGGATACAACCATATAAATAGATGTCCCTCAAGTAAAAAAAAAGAAGGACAATAAATAAGCACCCAAATATTGTGGCCCCTATAAGGTGTTACAAAGTATTGGAAGTATGCCTTACAAATTGGAGTTGCCTCCATCTTCATGTGTACCTACAGTCTTCCATTTTTCTTTCTTAAAGAAGGTAATCGGTGACAAGATCCCAGTCTAAACTATTTTACCAGAGATTAATGACGAAGGGAAAATCATACTATAACCAGAAACAATCCTTGAAACAAGGATTAGGCAGCTGAGAAATCGAGCAATCATTGAGTACCTTGTCAAATGGAAGAACCTACCAGTGGAAGAGGCGACATGGTAAGATTATTTCTTCATGCAGAAACACACGCAATTAGTCAATTGTTGAGGAAAACACTTATTTGAATGGGAGGGGCATGTTAAGCCCTAGACAAATCCCCATGTTAAGTATAAAACCCCTTATTAAGCCCTATATATTGAATTATTACATTTCTAGTGTTATATTTGTTTGTAGGCTAGAACCCTTCATTGTACCTTTTCATTATAATTGTACTATTTGTCTCATGTGTGTGTATACACACACACACACACATACACACACCAAGGAGACTTGGTCTTAGGATCATCTCATATCATCTTGTACATTGAATGTATTGTAAAATGAGGTTTCCCCCTCAAAGTGGATTGTTATCCATTGATTTTTTTATCATTATCAAGGCGTTGGTACATAACAAGCCTATAATGAAATTCTAGTAATTCACTAAGAATATAATGAAATTCTAGTAATTCACTAAGAATATAATGAAATTTCAATAATTTACTAAGAATTTATTAATTAAAATTGTTATGATTAATTTCATAATAATTGTTATTTATTTTTTTAACTAAAACGGTTAAAAAAAAAATTGATTAGATACCAGTTGGGCCAAGGCCTAAACAACCATCATTACATTGAGTCAACAGTCCTCTTTTCTAAGATATGACATATCTCATTCTTTCATTGCCAAGGATCGAGATGTTTCCAAATCTATGGGATAGAGATCCATGTAGGTGCTTCCACATTTTTGTTGAATGTTCCTTTTTTTTTTTAAATAAAAAAGGGGGTAGTACCTTCTATATTAGATTAGCACAAAACTTAGACAAAAAATACAGAGTCATGGCTAAAAACCACCAAAAATGTTGCCGGTATCCAGAAACCAACATAAGTGGGGGGCTGATAGCAGTTTAGCAATAATACATATAACTGAGAAGCCCCTGTCCTGCCCGTAGGAAACCAGGACAGGTTCTAATGGTCCAGGAGTACATAGAACAGATAAGCAGTAAACTAAAAATCCAGGAAACGATAAAACCTAGTCACTCGGTGCTCCGTCACCTTCGCCCGCCTGCCAAGTGGACCCCGTCGGAATAGCAAACTCCTGCGTGCACAGGGGACACTTTCGCTGAGCTGGAGCGCCGGAGATCGCGCCGAGGAGAATGTCCATGCGCTGGCTCATGAGGAGAGTCCTATGTTCCAGGTCCGCCAAGTGGCTATGGAGCTCGAAGACCAAGGCCAGGTGTTCTTCGTTGAGAAGAGAACCATGCAATCCGCCACCCAAGTCGCTACGGGGAGCAGTCCCCGAATCCATAGCCTCATCCATGTCCGCCACTAACTCCCTCTACTCCGCGCTAACCTCAGTATCCGCATTCTTCTCAGCATTAAACGATGGCAAGTCTCCCGGCCAGGGATTTTCTTCAATGATACAACCTGGGAAGTCGTCTTCTCTGGCCAAAGCGCGATTGGAACCCTCCATGGCTCGGGGCTCCTCAATGCACAGCAGGTCACCCATGGACGGGTCCTCCTCCACAATGCAGGTGGGAAGCGCAACCTCGGACTCGACCTCCCTCACATCGCACATTTTAGAAATCAATCCTTCCCTGCTGCAACCAGCCCTCTGCTCAGCAATAGTGTCGAGCAACATCCGTCGCTCAGCTCAAGCCTTTTTGCGAAGAATGGAGGAAGCCAAAGCTAGAGCGCACTCCAATTGCTTCTTCCTGCGTCTCTGCACCTTGTGGGCATCCCAGGCCGAACCCCGACGAGGCCTGGCACGCTCTCTAACCATTGAAACTGGGTGGTGAATGCAGGTGCCAAGAAGATGCAGCGCAAGACTGTAACTCCCGGACGAGAACGGCAGCAAGTGCGAATCGCGAGCAAGCCGTCTCAGTCGAGTTTTTCCCGAAAACAAAAAGTCCTGGAAGGCCTCAACAAAGTGCAGAGAAGAGATGGTGAACGTCCAAGTGAAGAACATAGCAATCCCGCTCTGTCCGGGCTCAAAATANCCATTTCCAATCTGAACTCACGAGAGGTGTAAATGGTCGCGCGAGGGAGCCTCGCCTTCGTATGATCCCTGCTATGGTCGTCCACCATCGTTAATGTTGATGCGTGGGTGGCGGCCATCAGCAATTAAACCTGATCTTAGTGCATGTCCCGGTGTCACCGCCTCGGTGCCTCGTGTCACCCCATCCGGGGTGTTGAATGTTCCTTGAGACAAGAGACAACCCATGTTTTCCTTTTCGTCTGCTTCCATATTCGATCCTCACAGGATGTGGTATAATTGGGAGTTGGGGAAATCTTAAAGCGCATACCTTAGTCTTTGCAGAGTCTTGTTGAGCACTGGGTTGATGAAGTGGTCTTCTGAGATTATTGTTTTTATCAAAATTTATGAATCCCCAAAAACTTGAATTTCTTTAATGTCATTTTCCCACGCTATCTGGAAGGCTTTTAATAGCCCCAGGATTTCAGCCTAATTATTAGTTCTCTAACCTAAACCCCAGTTGAATCTATCTTTCCTTTGTCCATCAGAGGAGTTAATCACTCCACCTGCCCCTACTTTCCCCGGGTTTCCTTTGGAGGCACCATCGAAAAAAATCATTGCTTTACCTTGCTTCCTCCACCAATCTTGAAATGTTGCATCTGTTTCTCTTAAACGCCAACCTCGAGTGCTTAGAGGGCGAGCAATGATCTTTTTCCTGTCTTGGGTTATAACAGCTCCTAGCCAATTCTTTTCTTCGGGAAGGAGAGAGTTTTCATCCTTGAGAGGGTGATAAGTCATTGCTTCTAGGAGAAGTGTTTTTGCTTTAATGGCCACTGTCAAAGGAGAATGCAGAACGTTATTGAAGATCTAATCGTTTCTTGCCAGCCAAATTTTCTACCATAAATATTTGGGTATGGCCTGCCAAATTCTTTGCCAATTTGATTTGCTTAGCATAATAATTGTTATTATACATAAATGATCACTTCACAAAAAATTGAAATCTGAAAGTGTAATTTAATTTTCACTGAACATAAATTATCTATTAACATGTTATCTATTTAATTTATATTAACATATTATATATTTAATTTATATTAAATATATGGAATTATAATAATTTATGATATATTTTTGTGTCTCACTATTTTATTTATGACATAATTGAGTCATAATTAATGTATCGATAGAAAACAAATCAAATGCTAATTCAAACTCTAACAAAGACATCATTTAAGACGTGTTGGAAGACATATTTAGTGTCTTCACCATAGATGTTTGTGGTTGCATTTATGTATGCTACATACAATTGTTTCAAATGTGGACATTTCATAGGATAAATTAAAGATTTTTGGATGTTTTAGTCATTGTTTTCTAGGTTGCAAATAAAAAGTTCCACTTTAAATGGGAAATTTGAAAATGAACTATTTTAGTGGCAACTTGAGTTGTATCTTCTCTAAATATTGTAGTGCTACTTGTATGTCTACTAAATTTCATTCAACTTTTGTAAGCTTGGGTTACGAAACTAGTAGATGAGAGGGTACATAAGGAATTTATGACACCAGCCACATCTTCTTCTTTTAGTTGTCTTCCATATGCAACTGGGTCATAGAATGATGGTCTCTCTTTACTTTTGGTACTCCTATCATCGGACTCGATAGAACTATCATCAACATTACCAAGGATTTCAACTTCAACCATAATAACTATATATACATTTTTCACTAGATGATGTTGCTCTTCAAGTATAGCTTCTCTTGTGTGCACAACGAACAAGCCTACTAACAAGCCTTTGTGTTGCGACTCTCCTTTTATACAACCAACACAATGGGGGCCTACTAAACTACTATTACCACCAATGTCATTCCCTCATCTTTGGATATCATCCATGTATTTGTCTCTATTAAATTTAACATTACTATACCCATGTCCATCACCCAACTAATCCCTTGACATCATATATTTATTTATTTATTCTACCCTTCCTCCTTCGAGACCAACCACTAGGTATGTTTCGCTTGTCTAGATTGTTGGTCACTGCAATGTCTTGTTCTAGAGGGGTATCTATCTATTAATCATCCACCCTCTTAATAACTTTAGAAAATATTGTTTATCCCTAGTAAATGATGTGCAATAATGAATTGTAAATCATAAATATATTTGTCTAAAATATGTGAAAACCAAAAATAAATTGAGTGAGTTTACTTTTCATCTAACCGCTCCCATATTTAATTTTTTTCTTTGTCAAGTTCATCTTATTAGTCC
>SNQJ01S0154650.1:1980-22567 GCA_010110895.2 Picea sitchensis
ATCATTGTTTAAAGTCGGCATATATTCAATCGACTTAGTAAAGTAGTCTACTTCTATGATGATATAGCGATGCCCCCTAGATGAAAATGGGTGACATGTAGTGAAATCAATCCCCCACTTGGTAAAGGGACCGACAACAATAAATGGGAACATGGAAGTTGGGTGAGCCTACATATTCTAAGAGAATATCTGACATGGGTGACACTTCTTGACCGCTTCTAAACATTCTTTGATTAAAAAGGGCCAAAAGTATCCAGTGCGAAGAATCTTTTGGGTCATTTCCAACCCAGACAAATGATCGCCACATGCTCTTATGTGAAATTCATTTAAAAAAAGTTTTTCTTCTTCCTGAGTGAGACATCGACAGAGAATGCAATCCAATCCTTGACGATACAAAGTCTCATCAAGGATAATATAGTTCTATTCTTGGAGGCATATTCATCGATGCTCATCATGAGAAACAGAATAAGGGAAATTTAAATTATAAAGATACAAAAGTATGTCTCCATACTAAGGGTCTGAAGATGCAATAAGAAAAAGATCTTCATTGATCGGTGACTCTTCGGGAAAAATATTACCACTTTCGAACAAAAGTTCTGAGATTAGTTCAGCAAATCCCAAGGAATTTTTAGATTTTGTCGACACAAAATCCAAGTCAAACTCTTGAAGGACAACTATCCATCGACTGAATTTCCCACTGATGACCCGTCATGTTAAAACATATTGAAAAGGGTTGATGATGGCTACGAAGGTGGTCTTTTGAAGTAAGATGTAATGACGAAACCGTTGGAAAACATGAACAACTTCCAAATAAAGTTTCTCAACATGTGTGTAGTTGATTTCCAATCCAACCAAGCCTCAGCTAAGATAGTAGATAAAATGATCTTTGAGTGTGTCATCCTTTTGGACCAAGACCATGTCGATAGTAGACTCTACGGAATCCAAATACAACAAGAAATCCTTTCCATAATCTGGAGGACTGAGGAGAGGAGCGAACGTTAGAGCATATTTCAATGCTTCAAAAGAGTGCTAAGCCACTTTATCCCAACAAGATGGGACCCCTTTTTTCAAGAGATGCATGAACCCTTTAGTAATCTTGGAATAGTTAGCAACAAAACACCGAAGAAAATTGGCTTTCCCTTGTAGACTCTGAAGCTGGGGGAATGTGCGCGGAGGAGGAAATTGAACTATTTCCTCAAACTTCATAGGATCGACCACTATCCCTCTAGTTAACACAATAAAACCTAACAAGCATCTTGATTTCATGCAAAAACTACACTTATTTGGATTCAGGCGAATCTTATAATAGTGAAACCTCTCAAAGATAAGTCATAAATGGGTGGGATGATCATATCAATTATGAGAACAAGATTCTAGATCATCGAGATACACCTCGACTATGTGTTTGAGGTCATGGAAAGAAAACGACATGGCTTGCTAAAAAGTGGCTATGGGATTCTTAAGGAAAAAAGGCATTTTTTTGTATGTGAATGTACCCAAGGAAAAATAAAAGTCATTTTATGTTGGTGCTCGAGCTTGATCTGGATCTTATTGTACCCGGAAAAACCATCCATGAAATAAAATACCTCACAACCCGCACATTCATCAATGATCTGGTCAATATATGGGGTTGGAAAACTGTCTTTCAGGAAACTTTGTTCACGTCGTGAAATTCCATACATATGTGGATCATACCTTGCTTCTTGTTGACGAGAACAAGGTTTGGCACCCATTTTGTCAATTGCACGAGATAGATGAAACCAACTTCGATTAGTTTCTCTACCTCATCCTTTATCGTCGTTGCTTTGCAAGGATTGATCGGGTGGAGCTTCTATCGTACAAGATTAACAACAAGGTAAGTTGTGATATCATTTTCAATGATACGAATATCAATTCCTAGAATCTCCTCATAAGACTAGGAAAATACGTCACGAAATTATTTAAACAATGTAGTGTAGATCTGAATCTCTTTGGGAGAGCAATCTACTCCGACGAATACATTTTCCATGATGCCAGGAGTTCTAGAGATTTCTATAGGAATCATTTCAGCTATACTTTCCATGTTTCCATCGAAATATATTATGTGCATGGCCAAAGGGTTAACAGGACAAGGGGCATCTCCATTCACAGTCGTAATGAACTCTCCTTCCTATATTCTCTTTAGCATAGGTAAGAAATAAGATATGTGGTGAATATCATCCCAAGGTCTGTCTAGCCCGGTCATTTCCTCTAAAATCACCTCATCATAGGGATAGACTAAGTCCAAGGGATCGTAAGTGGCAAGAGAGTCTCGATCCCAAACAGGATATAGAATGGGATATATCTCTTGTAGGGGAGACAGATCAGGGTTGGCCAAGGTTTACTAGACAATACTATACGCAACCTCAGTAGTGAATAAGGGCATAACCATTCCAAAGTTCCCCACCAATTCCATCGAAGCTTATGGGGAAGGTAAAATCCACAGTTCATTAAATTAACTCATTCTAAATACGCGACTTGAAAAATTGCAGCCTTCGTCTAGTTGGGGATAGCCAAAATAAACCTGACATCATTGGCAGACAACGGATAATTAAAATTCCCCATTAAAGATCGAAACAATCTGGAACCTAAGTTGATAGTACCTAGTTGCGGGTTTTCAATCATCGGGACCGTGGATGCCCCTGATAAAGGGTTAGGATGAAAAAAGGATAATTGATCAACGGTTATAATATGACCTTCATGAGAAAAACGTTAGACACTAAAAATGGTGGATACGATCATTGTCATAGCATAGGTCCAACTTCGCCTAACAAAATATTGTAGTCAAGAGGCGCATTGACTACTTCTACTTTGACGCACACATTTTTTCCCACCAAATGCATGGGGAAGGAGGGAATTATTCCATGTTTTCTGAAATATTTACCATCAAACATCATTAGCAACATGGGAGATGGAGACAACTCAAGTTGGTCAATTGTCTTCCAACATGCCAACGACATCACGCAAGTCGAGGCAACGTCATCAACAACCCTACAGAAAATGTTTTGTGTCAACAATTTCGTGGCATACACCACTACTATATGAAAAGTGACAAGGCGAGGAAGATGAGGTTTATGGTCTCTAGGGTCAAAAACAATCATTCTCGAGTTAGTGGTCTTGACTGCTCCCAAGGAAAACAACAAATCCTTCCTCTGTGAGGGGAAAATCTGCAGAACTTCTAGAGCGGACATTTCACGAGTTCATGCCAGATCCTCCACAATGGAGTAATTATGAGCATCCCTTGTGTTTGGATTGTGAGAATCATTTTTGAAATAACCCTTAAGGATGTGAGTCATCCTTTCTCCCAGTGTCTTCTCAATTTGGAGAAGAGTTAGTGGGTTGGAGTCTTCTTTTCCCTTCTCAATAGATTCTGGCATTGTGTAGTTATAAGCACTGGTCTATAGATTAGATTTGTCTTTCATCATATAAATGTTTGCATCCCTGTTGTTAGTATTAGGCGCAAGGGATCCCTAATTTCCCCCAAGTGTGCTAGTGGATGAGGAAGCTTGAGCCAAATTTTTCCCTTGCGAAAAAGGGTTAGTTAACAAAAAAGGTTGTTGTTGTGCCAATAGCTTTTTGGCTTCCTCAAGCCAAGGGAATTGGTGAGTCAAGTGGTCATTTGTGAAAATCTTACATGAAAACTTCACTTTTCTCTTTTCGTTTTTTCCCTCACTAGCATTATTTGCAGCCTTATTATCCCCCTTACCCTTCTTGTTTTTAGGTTTCCTCTTTCCCTCGGTTTTTTGGTTACCCTTGGGATTTGTCGATTTCACACTTTGTACATCCAATGTTTGGGTTACGGGGGAAGCCAAACTAGGAGTTTGGTTGGCCACATTCTGTTGAATCGATAATTGTTGTAACTGATTAGTCAATTGATCTGTGGGATTTCTATGTGTTAATCCTACTATGTCGTCGGCGTGAGGCCCAATTTATTTTTTGGTCTTTTCGAATGTCGACTATGGTGCATCCAAAAAGATCTCATATAGCATACCGGATTGAGCATAAATCAACTCTAACTCGATGATTAGTCCTAATGATGAATCCTGATTCGGATTCGAAACGTTGACGATGAAATGACAACAACTGTGGATTATCCGAACAACACATGATCAACTCTAGTTGTTGGGCTCTCATGATAGCCTCTTCTTCAAAAACAACCCCAGATGTCACAACATCTTTGGATACACAAGGTACCAAGGAATTTAGGAACCATTCGAGAAAAAATGTGGGAGGGACCTCAACTTTGATCAAACTCTTTTGTCATATCCATTGTTGGATGTGATCTAAGATATGGTCAGCTTTCGTTTTCTTGAATTTTTCCAACAACTCGGTGTCAGAATCATATCTTATCGATAACTGGAAATGGTTTTATAAGACCATAGCCAAGTTTTTAATGTAAGCGAACTTCGATCTATCGAGCTCGATATACCATTTTGTGACACCTCCTATAAGAGTGTGTTGAAACAAATGCAGTTGAACATAATCATCCTTTAACGAGTTGGATGAGCACCATAAGTGAAATGTCATCACATGATCACCTAGATATTTTCCAGGATTTCCTTCAAACTTAGGGATGTCAGAGGGAAAATTAGACAGCATGGGGGGCCAACATGGATCATGAAATATCCGGTTGTTCAAAATTCTCGACAAGTCTGGAAAATGCAAAGTTTTCAGAAAAGGTAGTCTAGGTTGTGGCAAATTCACATGAAAAGAGGGGCATGGATTAATTATATTGTGAGTTTTTTATGTCAGACCTATTGTTCCAATAGACACCATTGTTGATAGGTTCAATATAATATAAGTAAATTTAAATTCCCCATTGAGGAATCATAACACAAGTGTGAGTTTGGAAATTTCAGCAAGTACTTACTTCTTGGGAAAAGTGTGCACCTCTCTTGGGCACTAGTCTTCTAGGGTTTGTGAGCACCCTTTTGTGTGCTAGTATTTTATGGTGGTGGATTTATTTCTCTCGAATAATATAGAAAAGGATTGGTTGGGTTTTCTTCCCTTGTTGAGAAGTGTTTCCCATGATACCTCTTGTGTACTTGTGCATGGTGTTTCTTCTTGTGATCTTGGTTGTTGCAAAAAAATTGTTTATGGTTTAAGTTAAATGATAAAATGGAATGAAATTCATGCTTAAACCTTGCATAATGAAAAATAAATATGGTATCATAGAATAAGTCTTGAAGAACCCATTACACAAACAACTTTCAACCATCCTCTCTCTCCTGCAAAAACCGTATGACCCTTCTAGGGTTTCAAGAAATTTTGTACGGCCTACCTTTCTGGGAGTTTTTAGCACTTGGAACTTGGAAGTTGGGGATAAAAATAGCATAGGTGTGTACGAACTCCTTTAGAACAACTGTATCAAGTCTCAAACTGCAATTCTGAGCATTTTGACTTTTTGGCCCTAGGGTTTCTAGGATTTCACTAATTTCTGCAGAAAATTTCAGAATTGGGTTTCTGCAACTCTTTGAAAGAGATATTCATCTCACCAGTGATATCCTATTTTTCAAAGGATTATTTTTGGAAATAATAAGTCCAACAAAATGTAAAAGTGATATCCTATCCTAGCCATTAGGTTTTCTAGCCTAGTTGACAAGGGTTTGTCAAGAATCCAAAATTAAAATCAGAAAAATCATGATGGGAAACAAACTTTATGGTTCAAGAAAACTCAGTTCCAGAAAGATAATACCTCAAGGAGATGAATAAATCAACATATCATCACTCTCAGGTATGGTCCCTACCAATGATAATACTTGGTTAATTGACAGTGGTTCTTCTAGGCACATGATTGGTCTTACAGGTCACCTAACAAATTTTGTTGAGAAAGAAACACATCTACATGTTGTCCTTGGAGATGATGCCAGATATAATGTGAGAGGGGTTGGAACTTTTACCTTCCAACTAGATTCAGATATGCATCTTCAATCAAAAGAAGTACTATATGTACCTAGAATGAAGAGGAACCTTGTCTCTATTTCTGCCTTGGAAGACAAAGGCTACAAGGTTACTTTCTCAGAAGAAAGAGTTTTCGCATGGCACAAAGACTCTCATATAAATTATGCCAAGGTAATTGGTGTCTGAGAAAAAAAATTGTACAAATTAACCATCAAACTGGTCTAGGCCCTGCTACATGACACTATCAGCTTGAGTGAGCTATGGCATAGAAGACTTTCTCACATTCATTGTAGATCTCTCCCATCTCTAGGGAACATTTTAACAGGTCTACTAGAAATAGAGATTCAACATAAAGGTGTTTGCAAAGGTTTTTCTCTTGGAAAAAATGTTAAAGGATCCTTCTCAAGTAGTGACAATAGATCCAAGGAAATATTGGACTTAATACATTCAATCCAAGGAAATATTGGACTTAATACATTCATATGTGTGACAATGATTTTTTCTCTAAATGGGTACTATACTATGTACTCTTCATACATGATCACTCCTAAAAATGGATTTACTTTCTAAAGAACAAGGATGGAGTCCTTGCAAACTTTCAAGAATTCAAAGCCCAGGTTGATAAACCAAACCAGAAGAATAATCAAATTATTAACATCATATAATGGAGGATAATACACTTCAAAATATTCCAGAGTTTTTTTTATTGGAAGGTGGATCAAGAGGGAATTCATTATTCCTAACAAACCTCAACAAAATGGGGTTGCAGAAGGAAAACATAACTATCATTGAGGCAACCAAAGAAATGATACATGATCAGAGTCTACTCATGACTCTATGGGCAGAAGCATGTACGACACAGCAGTGTATTTTTAAAATAAAAGTCCATCAAATCTTGAAGAACATTACTCCATAAGAAGCCTTCACTGGAGTTAAACCTGAGATTGGACACTTTAATATTATTTGGGTGCCCAAGATATTTTCATGTACCCAAAGAGAATCAGTCCAAGCTGAACCTATAGGGAGAAAGGGCACATTTGTAGGATACAATGAACTGTGCTGGCATATCGAATCTACATTTCTGGTCAAAGACAAATTGAAATAACCAGATATGTTACCTTGATGAAGAGATAGTCTTCAAAGATCTAGAGAATCTTGAATGGAAATCAATAGTGAGACAATGCCTTCTCACCCTTCAACAGTTTAGAGGGAGACATACATTTTTCTAGTTGATCTAGTTGTTCCATTTGATCCAGTTTTTCCAGCCGATCTAGTTGATCCAAGTGACATACCCAGATATTACAATTGGACATAAAATGCCTTCTCGGAAGGCCCGACAAACTCTACAAGAATAAGAGGGACATAAATCCCCTCAAGGGACAACCAGAGAGAGTAAGAGACCAAATATATTCTCAATATACATTTTAGCCATGACCCACATCATTGACTCCAGAGCCATATTTTCATGGAGAAGATTCAGATGAACAAGTATGGAAAGATTCCATGACTAAAGAATATCAATCTATATTGAAAAGTGACAAGGATATTGTCTCCAAGACCGTAGGGAAATTTTAGTGACTTCCAAATGGATTTATAAAATCAAGCATGCAACATGGAAGCATTGAAAAACTACAAAGCTTATATTTGTGGCCCGAGGGTTCTCACAAGTAGAGGATTGACCTATGATGAGATTTTTTCTTCTAGCAGTCCGACACACCTCCATCCATCTCTATCATTTCACTAGTTGCTTCCATGGGTTCGAAGTTAACGATGGATGTAAATACAACCTTCTCAATGGTGAATTTGAGGAAGAATTTTATATTGAGAAACCAAAAGGATTCATTATACACAATGAAATATCTCTATGTGTGTACGTTGAAGAAATCCCTATATGGTCTAAAGAAAACCAGCTACGTTTGGTATGAGAAAATGGATTGATTTCTCATGAGTTTGATCTTCAACAAAAGTGTTGTTGATCCAAACTTATATTATCGCATTGATGGCAATGATTTTTAATTTTGGTCCTATATGTGGACGAACTCTTCCTCACCAGTTCAAAGAGACACATCGAATGAAAATGGCACATCACAAATTCTTGAAATGAAGGATTGGCTTGATGCACTACTTTGGGACTAGCAAGAGGATTTAATGAGATTTTCCCGAATAAGGAAAATAGATGAGATATTGAAAAGTTCAATATGAAATAATTCTAGATACATTCCACTAATGGTGATGGATTTGAATAATATGAGTGATATTGATTCAAGAGAGGTAGAGATCCACACTTATACGCATGTATTGATTGGATCACTTATGTATCCGGTTAAACACTAGCCCAGAGTATATATATAGTGAATGCTTAGCCGCCTTTATGAGCCAACCGAGTCGCATTATTGACCGACAGTCGTGAAAACATGGTTGAGATACTTACATAGCTAGTTATGGCCTGCAAGATATGCCTCCATAGTGCTTGAGCCCTGCAAGGATATGTTGATGCGATTGGGAAGGAGCGTAGGACAAAAAAGCACTGACAAGCCTTTTCACTTTAGGGTATGCCATGGTTTCCTTGGGTAGCAAAAAACAGAGATCTGTGGCATTAAGAACCGTAGAGGCAAAGTACATTGCATTGAGGTAGAACCATGAAGTGCTGTATTTCAAGAAAAATTCTCGAATCGAATTTATTCCGATCATGAGATGATCCCATTACTATTCATTGTGATAACTAAAGTTCATGTGTAAATCTCTTCGAGAACCCCGTGTTTCATGACATATCGAAACACGAGATAAATTACATCACTATATCATAGACATGGTGTAGAGGAAGAAAAATATATGTAGTATCTTCCTACCATGAATAGATCATAGATATCAAACCTTCCAAGAAAATCTGAGATGAGACTTGCCTGCGGAGAATGCAACCAGATGAGAGGGAGTGTTGATGATTATAGCTACGAGATTGATCCATTTAGATTTTCAATGACTTATGGCTGAGTTTCTTTTATTTGCATGAATTAATTGACCATTGGGAAACTTTAATGAAAGAGTGAGAAAAGAAAATGCATTTATACAAATTATTAACATATTTTCATCTGAAAACACAAATGAAAACAACAAACCATACTTAACAGGTTGATAACTGAAGTTCTAAAGAGACAACTTTGGGTCTATACCCCCAAGCCTTTATCCGTGAGGGAGGCTTTTATTTCTTTTGAAAGCTTATTAGTACATCTTTACAATGCCTAATGGTCTCAAGACCGATCTGGTCATGTTCACCCAGACATCTAGAATCTTTCACAACTTAAGGCACCTGAAACAGATGTCCCGAACTCTCAGAAATCATCCAACAACATCTAATTTCAATGTTTTCCTCTCATTTCTAAACCGGCTAGACCCCACTTTGCCTCGTGATTCCGCTTCCAAAACCGGCCCAAAATATTCAAAACTTACCAAATGGCCTCTCAACATGGTCTTTGTTAATAGTGGAAAGTTGGTTATCCATTCCAACTTCTCCCAAAAATTAGGCTTCAAAAAAGCCCAATAACTCCCAATTATGAGCTAATTGCGCTTTAAACAATAATTAAAAACCCAAATGGTTACAAAAATCCACCTTTTAAACCATAATATAGTTAATTTCAATCTGCTTTATCCTCTTTGTTGGGTGCGTCTTTCAATGGTTTATGGTTTATATATGCCTAGCGCTAGCCCCAGCGGCTGCTGCCGTTCTACCACTTCCTCTTTCCGCTTCGCAGACCTCGGTCGCATGGTATTGGTGCATGTGCCCGCGGGTTTAAACCAAGCATAACCATGCAAATTATAACCGCGACAAGATGTGGCTTAACCCGTTATACAACCGCTAAACCGCTGCCTGCTTAAAACTCGTATATTATGTTCAAACTCACAAAGGGTTTATCACCAGACAAAGAACCGGGTCCTGCTAAGCCCCCGCCTGATAGTTACTGGCAATATGAAGCAACAAAAGTTTATTTACCAACATAAGGGCAATGACGCATTCATACGCAGGGTCTGGTTTGCTTAAGGTCGGGCGAGGCAGGAGGAGGTCCGTTCAATCCCCGCCCCGTGGCCTTTGACTCTAGCCGCCATTAGCGAACTCCGGTGCCACGTGGCGTCACATTGGGGCCACGCGGCGCTCCACTATTCGCCAACAAGGCTAATGGTCGCAATGTGATTCCGCTTCACGCCGCCATTCTGGGACATCGCCAACTTCAAGATTTTCACACATCATCTACCAGGCGGAAGCTCCGCCACGCCCGGGATTTTACGCCACCTACCACATGTCACTCCTTTCTTATCAGGACACATGTCACTTTAGGATTAGTCCAACTGCACGCCAAAAATGTTAAATCAGCCTGACACGTGTCACACTCCTATTTCACGTGTCTCAGATTTAAACCTCGCCATGTGTCAATATTCGTGACTCGCCATGTCGTTCCTCGTGTTGGCCACGCCACCTATATTACCTCAAGCGTATAGTCATCATACGATCGACATCGTATCCCGTGACGGATTATACGATAGGTACAAACAAGATCCAAAATTTCGGTGATGTTTGTCTTGGTGGGACGTATCGCGATATCTTTTCATAACGCGACTGCTTTGACATAAAATTTATGTTCACCGACCGTGAAGATGAAACATACCATGAATGGTTATTTCAGTTTGACTAGAAAGCACTTTCATTTTTGAGCATTTTTCATGTTCTGACAAGCTTCTGAATCCGATTTCGGATCACACTTCCCAATAATAAGACCTTTTGGTCCCTCAAAAGGTTATCATCACCATCAAGCTCTGGATAGGCCACCCGACTTGTTTCCTTTATCTCTCAAAGATGATTATATCGTGGGAAGTACCGACAATGAAGTTGGAGATATCCACTTCCTAACCAAGTGATCGCTTCTCATTTGCCAGTGTTCGCCTTGCTTTTATTTCTGCAATCCTTCCTCTGTGGGTACAAAATCCTTTTGTCCTTCTTCGGATGAAGCTCTGGATTAAGCTCCAACAACTAGTCTTTTGATGACCACTCTTGTTACAAAACATGCAATGAGTTTTTGGTATCCAGACCTGTTTACCCTTCTCTTCTTCCATTGTGGACTTGGTTTCTTCTTGGAACATAGGTTTCAGACAAGTTTGTTCCTTCGCACTTGGCAACACAACGCTTAGGTGAATGACAATAAGCAAATGGATAAAGTTTCCACAAGTTCAAGTTTACTTGATTATGCTTGTTATAATCAAAAGGAGAATTAATAAAACATGACCATTATACCTCCACGCTGATCTTCACCTTTCCTTGGAGACAACTTGCATTCACTACAACAACCCTGAAATGATGCGCCATTCCCTTTTGTGAAGTATTCCTGCAACGTATTAAGTTGGCCATTTGAAGCAACACTTGCTTCCAAAGTTTTGGAACCCATCTTGGAAGACTCCCAAGGTCCCCTCTTTCATATCCAACTTGGGCATCGCAGGCCTTTCCTCAACCTCAATAATGGATTTACAATGTCCTGACCTCTATCGCCTGCTGCCCTTTCTTTGAGCATAACCCATCTTGGTTAATATTCTCAAACCCACCTTTGTGTGTTTTTCGGAATTCAACAAAACCAACTTTGATGAGCATGAGGAAAATTTCGAAGAAACCACCGAGCTACCTCCAAATATGTTATCCAACAACATTAAGGAAGGCACTTCCTTCAATGCTCTTTCCTTGCTGTTTTTTTGAATCTTTCACTTGAACCGTGTTCTTCGTTCCAAGTAGTCTTCATACAACACCTTCACCATCTCGGCCATGGCAAACACCGAATCTCTGAACTTCTTCTCGTCTTGAGAAAGTCCTCCTGTAGATGCCATTTTCCTCCTTGAGATGTGCTCTTCCCTGGATAACATGCAAAACTCAAATCCAAACGTCACCTAGCTCTGATGCCTCTTCATCCGTCAGGATTTTTCGAATGACTTATGGTTGAGTTTTTTAATTTGCATGAATTAATTGACCATTGGAAAACTTAACGAAAGAGTGAGAAAAGAAAATGCATTATACAACCATTAACATATTTTCAGATCTGAAAACACAATGAAAAGCAGCAAACCATAATGCACAGAGGTTGATAACAGAGTTCGGCACAACTTTGCCTACGTCTCCGGGCCTTTTCTCTGTGAGGGAGGCTTCTTTATTTCTTTTCGAAAGATTATTAGTACATCTTTACAATGTCGAATGGATTCCAGACTAATATGGTCATGTTCGCCCAGATTTCTAGAATATTGCACAACTTACGGCACCTGAAACGGATGTCCCGAGCTCTCAGAAATCGTCCGACAACATCTCTACCTCAACAGCTTTCTTGCCTCAAACTGGCTTAGACCTAACTTTGCCTCAGCATCTCTGCTCTCCAAAACCGTCCAAAAGCTCCAAAATCTTACCAAATGGCCTCAACATGGCCTTGGTTAAATAGTGGGAAAGTTGGTTATCCATCTCCAACTTCCTCCCAAAAATTAGGCTCTAAAAAAGCCCAATAACTCCCAATTATGAGTTAATTACATTAAAAAGGCTTTAAACAATAATTAAAACCCAAATGGTTACAAAAACCCACTTTTTTAACTATAATATAGTTAATTAACGGGCTTTAGCCCCTCTTGTTGGGCGCGCGCCCTTTCAAATGGTCATATGGCTCATATGGCCTAGCGCTAGCCCCAAAGGGCTAAGCGCTAGCCCTAACCACCCTTTCGCGCCTTGCACCTGGTCGCATGGTATTTGGTATGTGCCCGTGGCTTAACCATTACATAACCACAAATTATAACCACACGCAGGTGGCTTAACCGTTTATACAACCGTTGCAAACCGCGCCTGTTTTAAAAAACTCCCGCGTATATTATAACCAAACCTCCGCGCCAGTGGTCATATCAACGCACAAAGAACCGGGGGTCGGGGCTAAGCCCCAGCCCCGCCCCGTATACATTAAAATATGAGCTTAAATAAAAGTCGCACCACCAACATAACACGACTCATATGGTGGTCCAGTGGTCGGAAGCTTTACACGAAGGCGTAGCATGGAGGAGGTCCGGGGTTCGAATCCCCCGGGCCCCAAAACATTTTGACCTAGCCGTCATTAGCTAAACCTGGGGTGCCACGTGGCAGCCGCTGATTGGGCCATGTGGCACCTTACCATTCGCCTGAACAGTGCCATGTGTCGCAATGTGATTCGCCCACATCAACACCTGACACGTCAACTTCCGTACGCCACGTCATCTGCCACGCAAGCCTGCCACATCCGCTGCTGACGTCACCCTGCCACGTGTCACCCTTTTAGTGGTGACACGTGTCACTTTGGGATTAGTCCAACTGCGCGCCGAAAATGCCAAATCAGCCTGACACGTGTCACCTTCCGGTGCTGCCACGTGTCCTGTACGGAACCTGCCACGTGTCACCGTACGGACCTGCCACGTGTCATCCCCTGGTGATGCCACATCACATGTACGGACCTGCTACGTGTCATTGTACGGACTAACACATGTCCTGTACGGACTGTACAGACAGGTACAGTCAGCATCCAAAATTTTGCCTGTTTGGCTTGGCGGACAGAATGCGATATCTTCTTCATACGGACTCTGAGGAATCAGGAAGACGAAACGAACGCAATGGTGTTGGTTTCGTTGGATTCTGAGCACTTTCATTTTTTAGCATTTTTCATGCCCTGACAGCCTTCTGAATCCTATTTCGGATCAATGATACATCCTCCAGGAGACATACCTGAGAGAGAGCCCCTGAGATGGGTGTCTAGTTCCTATCTAAGACAGAGCTGGAATGTAGAGATGGCCTCCTCCTTACAGAGAGTTGATAAGAAATCTATATGATTCTCCTATGTAACATAGTGAGAAAGGAGATCTATTGAGTTGGACGTGTCTGTGGTTGAGAATAAGGTGAACGTGTGAATTCCCATGAGTTGGATGCTTCATTATGAGACGGAGATGAAGATGATGTATTAGCCTCCTCTGAGTAAAGAATTGAGTGATGAACTCCAAATGACTCTCTTGTGTAATGCAGTGGGAAAGAATATTTGTTGAGTGGACATGCCTGTGGATGAGCATAGGTGAACTTGATCCTAGTGGTTGAGCACTAGTGAGTTTCGTTCTCCTGTGATATGCAGTGAGATAGAGATATGGAAATCCCTATGGATGTGCCCCTAGTGGCTGAGAACTAGTGGGTGTATATTTTTCAAGAGTCAAACCTACCTATAACCCTAATTGTAATGTAAAGGGTACAGGTCAGCCCCACCTTAATGTAATTGATAATTAATGTAAAAGATAATTAGTCTGGTTATTATTAATTATATTGTGAGTTAGAGAGGTCAGCCTTGTTTTGCCAATAGACACTTATGTTGACAGGTCAAGTCTAATATAAGTAAAGGTAAATTCCCCATTGAGGAATCATGTCTTTTGTGTGAGTTTGGAAATTTAAAAAATTACATATTCTTGGGAAAAGTGCGCACCCCTCTTGGGCACTAATCTTCTAGGGTTTAAAATCACCCTCTTGTGTGCTAGGTTTTCTTGGTGGTGAAGGTCTTTCTCTTGAATAATATAGAAAAGGATTGGCTGGGTTTTCTTCCCTTATTGAGAAGGGTTTCCCAAGATACTTCTTGTTTACTTGTGCATGGTATTTCTTCTTGTGATCTTGGTTGCTGCAACAAAATTGTTGATAGTTTAAGTTAAATTCTAAAATGGAATGAACTTCATGCTTAAACCTTGCATATTGAAAAATCAACATTATCTCCTCTACCTTTTTCATGTGACCTCACGCTTATCCCCTGTGTTAGAGGGGGGTCACGTCTGACTCTTACAATACTAGACTCTGACACTCCCTATCACATACTCTTATGTTTTTGAAGGAGGCCTTGAATAGTTTCCTCTCCACACCTATTTCGAGGCCCTAGAGCCTAGACTACTTGGTGAACCCGACAAACAAAAGTCTAATTGATTTTAAGTGTCAAACATTGATTTTAACTGGATTGATTTACTCAAAAGGGTATGGGCATGCAACTTATGGTGTTTACAAGAGATGAAAGAGAAGAAAAACTTTAGAGCATTCGTGTAAAATCAAACTAGATTCTTCAAATTTAAAGAAATGGCTTTTAAATATTTGTAAATGCAAACTTTTCGAACTAGTATTCCAAGATCCTATAATACAAAAAGTTTCCAAGAATGTGTTTTTCATTTTACAATGTAAATTAAAACTACTAAACTTTCAAGTTAATATAAGAGAAGGAACTTTGAAAAGGAACTCTTTTCTTTTGTAATAGACAACATATCCTAAGACTATCAAACATAAATGCATAATTGAATGCAACATTTTTTATTTTTTTTTGAAATGCTTGGAAAAGAAAAAACAAAAGTAAAAGATATCTTTTGTTTTTCAAAGCATAAACAAGATAAAGAAGAAATAAACCCAAGACTAACATAGACCCTAAACCACTGTCTGAATGCAGGGATTCACTGGAATCCACAGGAGGATCTAATGCTTATAGGCTCACTCTAAACCTCTAAAGCGAACAAAAGAAAATAAAGAAACAACTGGGGTTCTTTAAAAAGAGAAAGATAAACCAAATCTTTAACACAACCAAACATAATTAATAGAGACCCTAGAAAGTTTCAAAAAGGCCTAAGAAGTAAAAAACTTCTTGCTAGGAAAGGAAACAATTCCCTTTAAAAAAAAAAAAATCAAAACACAGAGACACGGGTTGTGCACAAGCATCCTACGTATGTACATGGGTTGTATACTATGCAGAATGTGTATGTATGTGGTCTAAATAGAGGATAGTGCATGCACACCTCTAGAAATTTTCAAAAATAAAAAAGGCTTGGATAACTAACTAGCCAGGGAAGGCTGGTAGGCATTTGGAAGGTAACCAGAGACCCTGCACTGACTCAGTAAACTTGGAAAACTCACAAAGAAACTGAATCAAAACAAAATCTCCCACTAAGACCCTAGAGATACTCCCCAATGGAGTCACCAATTATAATATGGGGAAAATCCCCCTATATTGGGTCAAAGGTAAAGGAAGATCACTAACTCTCTTAAATGAAAATTCTACTCTTAAACTACCCCCCAAACCAAATAAACTAAGTGAAGAGAAAGAAATGAAAGAGGATTAATGAATGCACCTTTAGTCCTTGCAGATGGTGTCAGCCTCTTTTGATTGTTGTCGCCTCCTATATTACTAGTCACCTCCCAAAGATGACCTGCAAAAGATTAGGAATACAATGCACCAACATATGTTATCTCTACTAATCACTTTAAAAGCTTAGACATAGATGTAAAATACACAAATCAACAAAATCATGTAGACATAATGTTTTGGGAAAAGAATGAACTCTTTTATTCAGTATTAAGATAAAAAGAATTACAACCTTTGTCGACAATCACTCCATGAACTAGGTCCTGACTCCTCTATCGTGGCTCCAAGTGCATCAATTGTTGGTTGTGGAGCCTAATTATCTTCCTGATTCAGAGGTCTTTATTTTCAGTCGTGTTTATACCCCATAAAAACTTTACACCCCGGAAGAATGTACACTCCTCCACGCGTGGAAGTGTAGAGAGGGATTACCCCCTCTACAGGGGAAACCCCCCTTGTAAATGTATATTTTAATTTCATTTTAAATATGGACCGTTCATTATAAGGTGGCAGATATGATAGTAGAATTTATGTTAGGTATTTTTCCCTAGAAGGAAACCCTCTTTTATGAGGGAAATGTATTGTGGCTATGCATCATTGCGAATATTGTATTCTGGGAGAGGATACTATGAGAGAAAGAAGATGAAGTTACAATGGGTGTGTTGTATTTTGTATCCCTTCATTTGATGGATAATAATAAAGGAAGTACCTGGAAATTTCTCTAGTGGATGTAGCCCACACTGGGTGAACCATGTATATCTTTGTCTCTATTGTATTGTGTATCTTCTGTGTTTTATTTCTGTATTTGTTTTATTTTATTGCTCTGTGATCTTGTTTTTTATAACATCAATCCCACGTTATCTTCTCACAACCAACTTATTACTTAGGAAAGGATAAAGGGTTGTATAAGGAGAAAGGGTTGGAAGGGAAAGATGAGGTCAAAACTCAGAATAGGATGCAAAACTTGGGCTAAGAAGGGGAAGCAATTTTGGCAGAGTTTTCTGATTCTCTTGCTTGTCTTGTCAAATGACACCCCAAGACCTCTTTTTATATGAGAAAATATGGTTATCCGGTTTTGGGATGGTCTACAAGGGGTAAAATGGTTAGTAAACCCTCTATATCCCATAAACTTCGTTGAATTCCTTACAATTTTATATTTTTTGCAACTTTTGGGGGTAAACGTGGACTAACTAGAATGCATATCACATATGTACATAGACTAACTAGCATGCAGAACGTGTGTGTACGTGGACTACTAGTGCAGCACGATGCATACATTATCCCAAAACTGTTTTTTTTAGAAGAAGCCTTGGCAGTATTTTGGAAAAGTATGTAAGTGGAAAGGCCAATGTCTTGTATGCACAGATAGGGAATTTTTGGACTATAACACAAATGAACACTTATCTGATAAGGAAATAATCCAATCCAATTGATTGAGAGAGGACACCTTTCCTCCCAACCTTAGGCCTTGTTCTAGAGTCACTTCCTATAACACACCATCCCCGAAGAGTTACTCTCCTTATTCCTCTGACACAACAGAAGTTTCCACCTCCTACTGAGATTTGGGTCTCTACAGGTTTATCAAGTGGTTTCTCAACTCTATCTCCTCTACACAATGGATTTCCTTCTCTTCTCAATAGTCCCTCGGTGACCAACCCTTACCAGTGTCATCTTCTTTCTAGTAAGAACGAAGTTGCAGCCCACTATTTCTATAGTTTAGGAATCTGAGCCATCTCTATTCATGGTGATCACCAACAACTCAGAAAGGATTCCTATTTTATTCCAGAAAGTTATTCTTTTCTTTCTCAATCAACACATTCGTGATTTTGTGTTTTGGTTCTCATCTCTGAGCCTTTTTCCTGCTCGGTCTTCTATTGCATTCTTATTTCCTTGGGTTCCATCTCTTTATGTAGGACCTCTCTTCCCATATCCTTACTCTCCTATGTGTGTATATGTTTTTCCATACTCTCTTATCCTGTGCACATTGTGTTTTTCCTTCCCCAGTCTTCTTCTCCATCCCCTCGGGATCTTTGCAGCAAAGTTCTCAACGGTGGAACATCATCAAACGTTGGAACGAGGTAGACTTATTTCTTATCTCACTTGCACATTGGTTTATATAGTATATGTTTGAATTGAGTAGATTTCTGCAGTCATACCTATCTGTTGTGGTTTACCCTGGCCACAAAGAGTTTTTCCCCCATAATAGAATTGGCGACTCCAGTAGAGAGAGATCTTCTTTCTAAGGGTTTGAAGTACTTTTTCTCCTTGTCTTTCTCTTTTTCCTTTTTGGTTTTTGTCATATCACTTCTTGACATATTTTTTTCACTATGGATCTGAGTTTTCATCCTTTTTCCCTTGCCTGACCTTGTTTTAATTCCTATACGCACCTTTTTCCTTGACAGTCACGTATACATGTGTGTTGTCTCATTACAAGTTGTGTATATACATTATTTTCTCCTGAACAGTCGCATATACCACTTTCCCTTGCGTGTTTTCTTGGTTTGGTGACTGTTGGGTGGCATTTGATGATTGTTGAGCCTTATTAGGTCTCTATAGTGCCTGTTGAGTTTCTCTAGGTTGACATGAAACCTGTTTGGAGTTGAATTTTTGGGCATAGTCTTTCTCATCTTCTCATTTTTATGGTCCTTGTACTCTAGGTTGTTTGCTTTCCTGCTTGGTATTTTATTTGAGTTATTGCTTTTATATACGGTAGCATTTTATATATCAAGTTGCTTATCATTCCATGCATTTTCTTTTTAGTATATTGAAAATACAAAAAAATAGGAATTTTTCATTGGTTGGCATTTTTTGTTTTTGAATCTTTATCATTAGCTTAGTGAATTTAGTGAAAGATTGCATTTACTTCTGAATTGCAGAGTTGAAATTGAAAATTGCACTATTTGTATACACATACCATTCATTGAAAAGTTAAAGTTAGACTTTGCATTATATTCATATTTATTTTYTTGAAGAGTCATAACATCATGAGTTTCTCTTCCATACYATTTTGAGTAATCAYGGCCAATAAAATTTACGATTTAAACTAAAATTAATTAGTCACGATTTTATTTTTTAGGGTGCACAAACTAGTCTACGATTTGGTGCCTTGGAATAGGATTTTGTGAGTAAAMTTCTCCAAGGCAATTAAATCAACATATGTGTCTGAGACAGGGAGTTGAGAATTCCATTGTATAATTGGTAAGATCGGGAGGTTCCGCTCACACCGGAGTTAATCACAAGGTTTCCTAGCGTCAGAKCTATTTATGTGGAATTATTTGTATTTGGGGATCTTCCTAGTACCCATACYTATGTGAGAGGTGGTGCTTTCAAGGTTTACGAATTTTCTACCCTTCCCATAYGGTAATCTAGACTTATGACTACTCACCTATGCATTGGTTATATAGTGGTTTTTTAGTTGCTTGACTTAGRTATCTCATAGGTTACTTGYAGGGGTTATTCTACTTGTACCCTGGGTCAGATAGGGGTCGGACAACACACAGCCTTTATGGAGGATTACCTCTCTAGGGGCATCTAAACGACTATTTTTTAAGCCCACAAGGCCCCCTATAATTGATTTTGTTATCTCCAAACTTTAGTGGGGAATCTCAAGTCCCTCTTGGATGAGACACGCCTTCTTTAGCAAGGGAGGCCACACAGCCACTTTAGCTCGTTTGAATGCATATTAGTTTTTTGACTTTTGGTATGCTCTTTGACTACTAGTTGGCCTTAGGATATTCTTATTTTGTAGATTCATAAGTCATCGTGGAGTCAGACCAACATTCTCACCGGTCTCATTGGTTGTTACAGTTACCACCGAATTTTGAGTTCTCGCCTTCTAAAAGTCGTAGAGTTATTAGACGTGGTACACACACACATCCACTTTTCAGACTTGTGGTTCCACAAGGATGAGTATTAAATATAGTCTTCAGAACACTGGGAGTTCTTCGAATCCCATACCCACTATAGTTAATGGCACTCCTTCGACTCTTGCAACCACTATGGTTTCAGTGTCAGAGGCATATACCGGTACTATGGCTTGGACTGTATTTAATGCTTCGTCTCTTGCCTCGAACCCTTTTTGGGGTCTTGGTCATTCATTGGGTTACAATGTTCAGTCCATCCCTATGGATTCTAGTCCATTTTCCTATGGTATGCCTACCTTCACTTTGTAGTTTTCAACTGCCATCCCAAATGCTAGCCATAACGCTAGCATTGGACTTGGGGGCACTACACCTCCTTACACTCCATTTCCATTTGGCAGTTCTCATATCCATCAAATGAATCCTAATATAGAACGTGTCCCTGATTTTAACCTTAGTTCTAATCATTTAACAGTTGGATGGAACAACCAACCTGGCAGACAAGCTTTGTCCTATATCCCTGCCTCCTTGGTGCCGATTCCGACCAATAATTTTTGGCATGATGAATCCACTTCAATCCTCTGGGTTTCCACCTGGAGGAGACAGTCTTACACTTTGGGAAACCCCCAACCC
>SNQJ01S0154651.1:0-22567 GCA_010110895.2 Picea sitchensis
ATAATGAATACACAGACAACTACACAGATAAATCAATTCTTACCAATCTTTCTCTGTATCTGATCTTCAACAAACTGTTCTGCAATTCTTCTCTTCTTCTGTTTGTTTAGCAGGTCTGCTCTGCATCAACTTTTTCTGTCATTTTTCTCTGGTTCTGCTATGTCTGTCATTCTGCTCTGGTTCTGCTCTGTTTGTCATTCTGCTCCGCGTTTCATCTTCCTCTACACATTTTCTCAATTTCATGCTATGCCTCTGCTACTTTTCTTTTTCTTACTGTTTTATTCATTTCCACTTCAGAACAGCCGACACGACACAGTCTATTTCGTCTTCTTTTATACACACGGGCACAACGTTTCAACTTCCCAACTCCTTGGGCAAAATGACGACAACTGTCCAGCCAACCGAAATGCCAACTGATCGACAACTAATTTGCAATCATGAGTCCGTTTCACTAACGGATTTGTAACTGAAAGAGTTAAATGTGTGTGGAAGAACAGTAACCCTCCGATCAATTCAAGCTTTATCCGCACCGTTGGATAATCTTTATTATTCTTTCCTTTTAAATCGGGTTTCGGCACTTTCAGTGTCGAGATGCACATGTACTCGGAACCCCTGATTCTCCGATCCCCGATGTGCTCCTTTCCCGAGCTTTAGCCCCTTCCGGCTACACAATGGTCCATGTGACTTGCTATCACGTGACTGCCACCATACCTCTCGTCGTGGTTTCGGGGTTTACGATGTCAATGTGCATACATCCCTTGGACCCGCGATATGCCGATCCCCGACTTCCTCCGTACTCCTTCCACCTGTCCTCCACTGACTCCTGGGTGGCCCACACGCTATATGCCTTATCAGGAAATCGTGTATCGCGATTTCACGATGTCTGATGTTCAATGTTCTTGTCAATACCAAAACCCGATCCCCGAAATTCCGTATAGAAAACAGATCAACGATCCATATTATATCTAGATCTGACGGTTGCTATTACATCGCGATTTCGCATATCGCGAAATCGGGGTTTTTGTTGTCGAATGTTTTTGTCACTTCAAAATCTTGATTCACGAAACTCCGATAAGGAGTTAAATCAACGGTCTGGATCACTTCTTATCTTAATGGCTGCGATTAAATCGTGAAATCGCATATCGCGATTTCGGGGTTCTTGTTGTCAAGTGAATTGGACATTTCAAAGTCCCGATCCCCGATACTCTGATGAAGCCTCCTGTCGAGCTTCTCCCGGTGGCGCCCGATCGCTGCCACGCGTCCTTCCAAATGGCCGGTCCCGATTATGTTGGGATTTCGAGACTTTCAATGTCCCGATTCTCACGACCTTGAGAACTCTGATCTCTCGATGGCTGATATCCCGATGACAACTCCTAGTGTCAGGACTTCTTTTCTTGCTCCCGAGGCTTATCTCCCTCGCAGCTTCTGCAGATCTGATGGTTGTCGGCGACCTTGCACCAAATCTAACGGCTCTCGTTCTTTCAGGAAGTTTGAATGGGATCCAATGGTCACTGACTCTTCTCCTCCCGATTATTGCTGCGCTGCTATTCATTGTTGTTGTACTCAAGCCATCACTACAACCACAACTATACTTGCCATCAATGACAAGTATACACTGCCTGTTCGTTGTCTGTTACATTTTTACCAACATACTCAATGGGGAATTTACCTTTACTTATATTAGAATGAACCTGTCAACATAAGTGTCTATTGGCACAACATGGCCAACCTCACTAACTCACAATATAATTAATAATTACCAGATTGATTATCTTTTACATTAAGGTGGGGCCGACCTATACCCTTTACATTACAATTAGGGTTACAGGTAAGCCTAACTCTTGAACAATATAGCAAGGGATCTCATACACCCACTAGTGCTCAACCACTAGGGTCACATACATAGGGATGTCCATATATCTATCTCATTGTGTCTCATAGGAGAACCACACTCATTAGTGCTCAACCACTAGGATCACATTCACATGTGCTCATCCACAGACACGTCCAACTCAACAAATCTTCTTTCCCACTGCATTACACAAGAGATTCATATGGATTTCATCATCTCAACTCTCTGCTCAGAGGAGGCTAATACATCGTCTTCGTATCTGTCTCATAACGATGCACCCAGCTCATGGGAATTCACACGTTCGCTTTGTGCTTAGCCATAGGTACGTCTAACTCCGGATATCTTCTTTCTCACTGCGTTACACAAGAGAATCATCTGGAGTTCTTCTCAACTCTCTGTAAGGAGGAGGCAATCACTACATTCCAGTTTTGTCTCAGATAGGAACCACACACCCATCTCATGGGATCTCTCTCAGGTCTGTGTCCTGGAGGATGTCTCACACAACTGTAATCATCAACAATACGTACGTGAAGGAGATGACAAAAATCCCACCAAGTCTTCTAATTCTTTAGTTTCCATAGCTAGTGGGTACTTCAAATTTCCTTTCAGAACACACAACCACATCATATAATCTCCATAGTTTCTAATACAAATGTCAAATATATGCATAAGTACCATACTAGGATACCCAAAGTTATTTTTATGTCAAAGCAAGCTAGAAATTACAAAGCAGTGATATTCAACTCAAAGTAACATACCCACTAAGTATACATTATGTAGAAACATATCAAAAAGTACCCACTTATCAAATCTACATTATGGTAAGAAATTTAATATCTACATACCTAAATGTGCCCCAAAAACAATTGGACAAAAATTCCCACTCATTAAATTCATGAACAATAGGGATAATCAATGCATTAATATTGGCAGTGTGATTTATCTTTGTCCCCTGTGGCAACCACCGAAGGTTTTGACATATGGTGATAGTGTGCTACCACTGGAAAGTCATGTCTTGGCTCTCTATTGAACAAACTATCCTCGCACTGGAGTTTGTCTCATCTAGAAAAAAGGTTATGATAACTTACATCACTTGGCCCTTCAATTAACAACTAAATCTGTTTGTTTCACATTGAAATTAAGATTTCTAGATTCAATGTGTTGGGCACATGTCTTATCTAAAGCACTTGTGGCATCGCCATGCAATCACAACGATAAAGAAAATAAAAAACAATTTAGTGAAGTACATCGGTGTTGACAACGGGTAAATGGTTGAAGACAACTAAGGTTGCCTCATTCATGGCCTTAAATTGCAGCCCCGATGTGAATGAGGTAACCTACAAGATGATGACAACATAGAGGAAACAATTTGACTAGTTTATAGATATTAAATAAGGGCCAAATGTTTTGAACCCTAAAAATAAATTGCGTCAATCTTCTTTAATCCTACAATTGTGATCATGGTGAATTCTTCGAACCTTTTACATATTGTCAATAGTTATTCACGTATCTGTGTAGACACTTAAGTTGTGCATATATACAATTGTATATTCTGACCATAAGCATAACAAAAAATTTCCAACAACAATCAACACACATCATTACATATGCAAAAGATTTTTATGTTATGGAGTTTTCAAGGCCAACAATGAGCACGTGTCTTCATAGAGGCAAATGGTTATTTTATATAAATTGATTGTCTTAAATCTTTCATAGATATCATTTCCTTTGGTTTTTTAATGGAAATTAACTATATAAATTTATCTCTTGGTTTGTCTATGGAAATCACATATATACTTTGGTTCCTAAGGAGAAGATGATATCACCTTATCAGAAAAATCGATGTTTAACCATCTCTAAAACAGGCCAAGAACAAAGTTAGCCTGACCAACATGTAAATGATACATGTCTTTCCCTTATATTGCTCTATGTCTCCCAATATGTGTTTAAAAGCATGCCTTCTTCGTGTCGAAATAACTCATAACATTTTGTATATAGTTTTTATGATGGTATTTTGATGTACCTTGTAGCTCATAGTGGAACAACATACATCGACTTACAACTATTTTATATGCTCATATTTTCACTTATAGAATAATCATGACAATAGAATTAAATAGACTTTAATGATTTTAATACTTTAAAGTTAGCTTTGCACATTTTCTATTTTGATTAGTTTTGTGTTGAAGAGTCTAAATTTGCTTGACAACATCAAGAGGTACTCCCTAGTACACGGTCCCAATTAGACTATGCATTGTTTGGATTAGGAGTCCCATCCAGAATTTGGCCCGGTTGCCATTGATATTGTTTTTAGGGTTTTAGTCGGTTACACACCGATTTAACGATGAGGGTGGATGATGAGTGGATATGCAATGCAAAGATGTAGATGAATACTATATATGAAATGCAAACTAATATATTACTAATCTACTTTAACTTATCCTAGCTAGGAGCAAAATAAAGTAACCGGTGAGTTGAAAATGAAACCGAATCATGCATAAACTTCTACACAAACAATTGGAATAGAAGAGAAGAATCATAAACAAGTGTGTACACATACATATAACCATATTAGTCCAGATTGTAGCAATGCACACATTAACGACTCAGAAAGCTGAAGGCATAAGAATATTTGAAGAAACACTTAAAATTGTAGAATATCACAGATTGCATAAGAACTAATCCATAAACAAACTAGCATTCTTACATTCCATATGAACACCATTCATCTTCACTTGAAATAATTCACCACTTAGATTGCTTCACACACAAAATAATTCCTTCTTCAAAAGTTGGCCCTAAGGGCTTCTCCTTATTAGCAGTTTCAACAATAATACATGAAAACTCCAAGACAACTCTTCAATTCTAGTTGAATTTGTGTTCCCAAAATAGTTCATAAATAAACAATGTTTGAAGAGCAAAAAATCCCCTTATTAAATGGGCTTCTACTACCCTTTATACAAATTGTAGTAACTCCTATATGAATCTTCATCTTCTTCTTGAAGAAGCGGTTACAAAAAATGGTTCAACTTCTTATTCCTAGTGACAAGTGTACAAATAAGACGAAATTGAGGTTGGTTAAGAAAAAGACAAAACAAAAGGCATGTATTTTTCCTTTATTCATGGATTTATGTTCTTGAGATATGCCATCCAAAATTCCAGTTAGTCATACATGGATTCAATCCTTCTGTAAGTCATCTGCTCCAAAGTTGTGGTATTTAGAGAAACATTATCTTCTAGAGTACTCATGTCCTTAACTAGTGTTTCCATGAAGGTCTGTATTATGGTATGCAACTTAATTGGTTGTAACGAGTGTTGATCTATGAGGTTTGTGGAGACGGTGGTAGAGGCTTCAACTACTTCCCTTCTTTGATTTGTGTTGTCATATACCTTGTCTACCAGTTCTTCTGACATCGGGTTCTTCCTGATTTCATCTAGCTTTGGCAATCAACTACTTTTGATCAATTATTGCACTTCTTTATGGATCCTCGAGCATACCGCCATAGATTTGGTGACTTCCTTATCAAATTCTTGTCTTACCTACTGGCAATGATCCAGTGCATATAAATCAATATTTCTTTCTATTTTTTACTGTCGGTATAGCTCAGGCAGTGCGTCTAGATTTTCCTCTATCCATCTGTGTATTTCAGTTATACCTTCGTGAATGATGTTATACTGTGTCAGCTTGACCTATATCCAATTATTTTGATCGATGATTATTGCAGCTACATTTTGTAAGAGGTGTAGGTGAGAATACATGTCAATGATGGCTCCTTCCAACTCATTTTTGACTTTCTCAATGCTGATTTTGAAGCTTTGAAGGCTTCTTTCATCAATATTGACCTGATGAAGTTTTCTTCAAGCTCTTTGATCCTTGTCTCTTTCTCTTTATTTTGTTGGCACAATATTTGTATGTTCTCTACATTGGCATTCATAAATGCAGAGCCGACCGTAGGTGTTGATACAAGATCTTCTCTAACATCTATCATTACGGGAACATGGGTGACAACCGAGATAGGTGCTCCTTCTATTACCAACACTTTCTTCACATGCTCCTATACAATCCTACATGTGTTACTGTCATAGGTGAATCTCCTTAGGTCTAGTACTTCGCTTGGATGAAATGGCTCCCAGAGCCCAAGTCCTAAGTCGTTTCCTAAGAGATTTGTTTCCACACCAGCAGTAGATGTTTTCAGAATGTCCATTTTCATGGGATGTGTGTCCCCCCCTCTATATTTCGTATCTTTATGCTTCCTTTCTTCTTCAACAAATTTGTCAGTTGTCTCTTTAGCTTTATTTTTCACTTGTTATGTTGTTTCTTTTGCTATTGTTTCCTTTGCTTCTTGTTCCTTTCGTTTGGCCTCTCGCTCTGCTATGGCTTTTGCATCCACTTCAACTTTAACTCTGGCCTTGTCGGCCTCAATATTTTGCTTCTTCTTTGCTGCATCGTTTTTATTTTTTAATAATTTCTCTTTGTCTCTCCTCTTATAATCAACTGGTTCTTCATATTCTTCTTCTGCATATGTTGAGTGTGTTGATATGGAAATGGGAGAAGATCGCTCAACTTCTTCTTGTTCTGCCTTCTTCTTTGATTCTTCTCTCGCTTTTTCTTTGTCTATGATCATTCCTCTCGGTTGGATAGGCCTGTTGAAGATGAGTTCATCATACGTCTGGGAGTTCTGGTGTACTTCTTCCTCTTCCTAAAGATCTGTGGTATACTCCCAAGGTAGACCGATATTGTTAAAATAGTCTCTAACAGTATTTTTGGCATCATGTCCCATGTATCGCTCTTCCCTAAAGTGATAGGACAACATGGTATTTACCTTTGCTTGGGCCTGCTTAGTTTTTTCAAAGAATTAATTGTCCACATACAATGGTAGTGGAGGCCAAATTGCTTTCTTTAGTTGGTATAACATCCCCCCAACTTCGTGTATGATGGTTAGATACGTCACTTCTTGAATAACAATATTATCGGGGACGAACCGAGGAAGAAAATGGGGTGGTTTCATTGCGCCATATATTATTATATAAGTATTGTGCTCCATGAGGTACCAATCTCCAATTCTCCTTATAACTTTCATGTATTTATCAATCATTCTTGGAGGAGTGGTGCAGAAGATGAACTCATATAATGGAGTCAGAAAGTGTTCGTGTATCCTTTGATATTCCATACAATATTTGTGTTCCAAGAGTGCTTTACAATATATATGATTTGTAGGGTCGTATGGAAGCAAACTCCACCCCATATTAGGGTACTAATGAGCTGTGCACATGATGTCTAGGAGGTGTGAGGACATATGAAATCTTGGGAACGTTCTAGGTTGGGATTGCTTCAACGCAAAGATAGTTTTTGTGAGATTCTCGGATAAGATGTTTTCCCAACTAATGATGTCCCTACATCTGCGCAATAATATATTAGTGGAATAGAGGATAGGGAGAATTATGTCGCATCAGGTTCCCCATACAATCTGCACAACATGGCTACCAAGTACTGGTAGGGTCTTGTTAAGGCACTCATAGGGTATCCACTTTTAGGTATGTACTTAAATTTCTTATCTACCCTATACCACTTGGGGAACAAGTCGTTAGGTGTGTACTCAAACTCACTGGGGAGTTTATTGTCCAACCTTTTAATCCCCTTCTCAATATGATAGAACTTGGCCGAATACTCGAGTCTAAATGAAGCTATGGGTTCCTTCCTTGTGTTGCAGATGTATATGCTGCTTCTGTTAGTGTTCTTAAGAATCCATGTGATGGAAACCGCAAAGGGGAATACTATTGGGTGTGATGATACTATGAAGATACATGATTTCTTGATATTATTGACCACTTGAAGCTCATCTGGATCTTCAGCCTTGGTGAAGAAATTAGAGTTTTTAAACATATGATATATTTCTCCCTATTTCAATGTTTCTTCATCCTTATCTAAAATCCCTGATGTATGCCCCATACGTGGCTCCAAGGATTTATGGCTGACCTTCTTCTTGTTTTCCACTACCATAGGCCTCGTCTTTGGATACCTTTCTTGCAGTTTTATTTCGAGGTGACATGCTTGAACCTACTATAAAAAATGAGTTTAGTGCACATATTAGGATATAACATACAATTGAATGCTACTAAAGAGTTTGAATTACCAGAGGAAACATTAGCGTCACCACTAGGTAGGGAGTCATCATATGAGGATATTAAAGTGATGATGGGCATGCTTGAGAAACTTGGTGGAGATTTGAGGGAGAACGGGTGGAAATTATGCTCAAAAGGAAGAATTATAGGTTTAAAGACCTCCGATGCAAATCAGAGGAGTTCGTGCTAAAGTTTCCAAAGTGAAATGGTTCTGATCGAGAGAGTTAAAAACAAGTCCTCTGATGTAAATCAAAGGAGTTAATTCTAACTTCTCTGATAGTACATCGGAGGAGTTACTATCTGTGCTCCTGAAGTCTCATGAAAATCAACATAGTTAGTTGAAACTCCTTCGATCATATTGGAGGAGTTAACAAGAACTCCTCCAATATGATCGAAGGAGTTATTATTAAGTGACCCGAGTGATGGACCCAAGGTTGGAGTATTTTCTTAGAACTCCTATGATTGCATCGAAGGAGTTACCAAGATCACTCCCAATGGAAACCTTGTAGAGATGATGAGGTTTTGATTGGACTTAGGGACTCTCGTGCCAGGGTTTTGGTTTCATGTGGCATTTTCTCATCATTAGGGCTCGCTATAAAGGTTGGTTCAACATCTATGTAGGTCGCGAACACGCTGGTATGGTGAAATTATGAGGGTGAACCGTGTTTTGGTAAACACTACTTGCAGAGAAAACTCATGATATAGCAATGGGGAATCCAAGTGGATCAATGCGAGAAAGGAAAGAAAATGTAGTACGAAAGGGGATTCATCAAGAAGGACACCCTGACCCTATCAAGAAAAAGAAGATGCTTGTGCCTATCGACTTAATGCCACGTGGAAGGCCGTGATAAGTTGTGAGATTGGATGCAATGATTTTGTGTGCTCTGGGTCTTAAGGAAACTCTTCTCACCTCAACTTCTTAGCAGAACGATGAAAAGTGCAGATCCTTCATGTACAAATAGAAATCAGAGTTTGAGCATTAAATAATGAGTCGGTGAGGTAATTAAGGTTGAAGGACTTGAGAGCAAGTTCTCGAATGAACATCAGAGAAATTAGTGGGAAGTCCTCCGATGTTTGTTGGAGCACTTGCCTCAAATTCTTTTTATGACATATGAAAACTTGGATGAAACTTCTCTGATGTGAATAAGAGGAGTTGGAATCAAATCCTCCAATTCACATCGTAAGAGTTAGTATTAACTCGTGCGATAGGTAAAGGTATTGGAAATAAATAAAGAAACCCCTCTGATGTGAATCGGAGGAGTTAAATATAACTCCTCTGATTCACATTAGAGGAGTTAGAACCAACTTTGTTAATTTCTTCTAACTTGCTAAAAAATGACAATTTTCAAGTACTTCCTTTTACACATGATTTCTTACGATGAACAATATCTCTCTAACAAAATTGAGGTAAAGAGAGGCCAATGAAAAGTTCTTTCAAACTTAAAAAAAATGAGGGGCTCCATTTTCTAAAGACTATGCAAATGAAAATAAAGGAAAATGGAGGGTTGTAGTGTCTGTCACAACAAATAGTGACACACTGGGTGAAGCCTTGAATCTCTATAAGATGGTGTCCACACATATTTTAGGAAGGGGTGCTCTCATTATGAAAAATCATAAGAGAGAAAGGATAGGTAGCATAGCTTGGATTATGAAATAAATGAGATGGCACAAAGATGGGAGAGACACTTCCATTGATTATATTTCTTTCAAATTGATTCTTATTCATATGATAAATGAAAAGAGGAGGAAGTGGAGGAAGTATAACGGCAATGAAATGTCAATAATGTTTAGAATACAAGTCATAGTGCATCTCTTTGGTGTTGCTCCACTACCAGCGAGCGTCCATAGCCTCGACAAAGTCACCCTTTTGTCACAAGCCTTGCTCCACTGCCAACGAGCATCCATAGCCCTGGAGGAGATGCTTTCATGTCCCATGTGATATGGAAATCCCTTCCCCAAGACTTTACCTTTTATAAGATTTGATTCTTCTTTTGTTTAGAGAGAGAGGTGGATGGGGGGATTTCAGTTAACCTTTAAAGGAACTACGGATGGAACCTGTGATGATGAGATCTGCTAACATGATTATAGATGAGAAAAATTCGTAAGTTACGATTCCTGGCATACTATGAACACCCCTTCTAAATAATTTTCATTTTAGTTCACTTAATGTGGCAATCTGTTCTTAAGTCAAGTCTCTTGTTTCTCTGTTTCTTTCCACTATTCTTGTGTATTGATGAGATTCCTCCACTGGATCTGACTCGAGATAGTACATAATGGGGCTTGTATTTTTGGGGAGATAAGTGGATTGAACACCATATGACATAGATATTAGGTTATTTACAGAACATGTGCTACGATTTAAACATATGACCATGACTAGGTTATAATGAACTCAAAATCGAGGTGACATCTCTCAAGAAGGATAAAAAAAATATCATCAAAACATACTAGGAAACAAACGGGAAACAAAAGAAAGAACAAAAACACAACAAAACCAAAAAGAGGAAAAAGTTTCTTTATGTACAAGTGAAATCAGCCTCAACAACTAGTTGATGTAATGTTTGAGGATTTGACCATTAATGGGGAGGGAATCAACTTCCCCTTGAATTTTTTGTAACTGAAAGGTACCTTGGCCAATTTTTTCTTTCATGGCATAAGGACCAAGCCAAATTTGTTGGAACTTTGAACGTTTCCATTTATCTTCGTGTGGCTTGTCCCATTTGAGAACTAAGTCCCCAACTTGAAATTATTTCTCACCAACATATTTTTTATCAAACTCACGTTTCACTGTCTGTTGGTGAGATTCAAACTTTCTTTTTTCTTTAGTGCGACTATCTTATAAACTTATAAAGGTATTGATGCATCGTTGAATGGAGGGGCACTCCCTTCCTCAGGATTGCTAAGTGAGTTGCAGGGAAGAAAGGTAAATATTTGAGGGTAAGACATTCCTGTAAACAAGGAAATATGGAGAATTTTCTATGGCAGCCTTAGGAGTGACGCGATCATCCTAGAGGGAATTTGATAAGTTGATGTGCCAATTTATTTGGTGATCAACCATGGTTCATTTGAGGATATAGATTATGTTCTTGTTTCTGGATTCCACTAAGCCATTTCCATGAGGGTAATAATTGGCATAATACTTCAAAATAATCCCTTTCTCACATGCAAACTCAGATAATTAAAGATGAAAAATAAGTTGCATTATCAAACACTAGAGAGTTAGGAACTCCAAACCTTGTAATGATGTTTTGTTCGAGAAAAATAATCACTACCTCTTCATTTACTTTTACCAATGGTATTGCTTCAACCCATCATGTAAAATAATCGGTAGTAGTCAGAATGTATCTGTGTTTTTTGGAGGAATGTGGATTAATCTCACCAATGATGTCTGGACCCCATTGTTTGAAGGGTTCTTCAATAGCCACAGGTTGGATTGGAATAACAACTTTGCGTTCTCTTCCTGTAGCCTTCTGACATGCTTCACAGCTTCTCGAATATGCATGGGAATCTTTGAACAGTGTGGACCAATAATACCTAGCTCTCAACATTTTTTGTGCAATTGTATCTCCATAAAAATGGACGCTAGCAGGTCCATCATCCATGTCCTTCAGGACCTTATCAACATCTTTTTTATCAAGGAATATGAGTAACAACCATCATAGTTCTTTCTAAATAGAACACCATGCAAAAATTAATATTTCAGAGACTTCAACCTGAGTGCTCTCTTCTGCTTATCATTAAGGTAATCGAGGGATGTACCATGCTGCAAGTAATATTTGAGGTCACTAATTTATGACCCTTCAATAGATGGTACAGATGGGACTTGTTGAGTACATTGTTGGTTCATCTTGTCGCACGTCCTCCTCTTGTTCTTCATCACTAGTACCTTCCATCACTATTTTTCATAAGCCTTAACCTTTCACGATATTGGCTGGTTTAAATTCTAGATCATATTCTTGTAACATTGGCATCCAATTTCCTCGTCACTCTCCCAATTATCTTTGAAAAAAAAGTGACCTAACCTCCAGGTGAGGGACGATGACTTTTGTATGATTTTTTAGGATATAAGTTTTGAATTATTTGATGGCTTTATGGACAACAAAATATTTCTTATCCAATAGGGGGTAGTTCAGTTCATCACCTTGTAATTCAGTGCTCATGAATGCGGCAAGATGCTCGTCTCCTTGCTCATATTTTTGCATGATCATTGCCTCTAGGGAATGATCAGATGCAAATGTATATATAAAGAAATCTTTGGTAAAATATGGACTCCGCAGAGATGGTGCAACGGTTACGACAACTTTGATATTTTCAAATGCTTCTTTCTCCACTGGTGTCCATTTAAATTGAACTTCCTTTTTTATCATTCTTTGAAGTGGCTTCACAATTTCGACGAAATATGGAATGAATCTTCTTGCAAAATTCATTCTTCCAAAGAATGATTGCATTATTTTTTTTCTATGTGGTGGGGGAATTTGTAGAATGGATTTTTTCCTTTCCGGATCCACCGAAATTTTGTCTTTTGAGATCACATGTCCCAATAATATGCCCTATGAAACAACACATACGATTTTATTGGGATTTAAAGAGATACCATATTTCCTACATCATTCAAATATATGTTTCAAATTCTTTAGATGATCTTCCCTTTTCTTTCAATAGATAGTAACATCATCAAGGTAAACCAACACACTTTGAACTATTAATCCTTTAAAAGTGATATTCATTATTGTTTCAAATGTAGCTCCTGCGTTCATCAAGCCGAAGGGAATTCTTCTATAAGAATACGGTCCCCACTTGGTCCAGAATGTGGTGTTTAATATGTCGAGTTATGCTATGAGAACCTGATTATATCCTGAAAACTCATCTAATAGAGAAAATAGCTCAAATCTTGAAACGAGTTGAAGGATTTGTTCCATCAAGGGGTTGTGGTAGTTTTCCTTGTCGAAAGCATGATTTAGATTCCAGAAATATATACAAATCCTAATTTCTCTCGATGTTTTCCTTATGGGCACCATATTAGAAACCCAAGTTGAATGTCGAACTTTAAAGATGATTCAGACGTCTAATAGAATCTTTAATTCCTTATGTATAAAAAGCTTGAGAGTCAGGTGTATCTTTCTGAGCTTATGTTGAAATGGTTTGATATCTTCTTTGATAAGGATCACATGTTGTATTATTCGGGTATCGTATGTTTTTAGATCGTCATAAGTCCAAGAAAAGACATCTCGATACTTCTTAAACAATTTTTTGAATGCATGTTTTTCTATGTCTGAACAACAGGTGCCTAGATTAACATATTTGGGTTGTTTAGAGGTTCCAAGATTGACCAAGAAGTGCATCATAGTATAATTGTTGGTCTTCGGGTTGGTTGGCCTCCTAAAATTTGATTGTAAATCGAATAATTTCTCAATAGTTAAAATGTTCTTTGGGACACAATCGATTGTTACCTTGTTTGCCTCCTCTCGATAGGTTTGTAACTCTTGTTGATGTGTCTCATAATCTATCACTGCATCTTGGAAAGTGTTTGAACTAGTGAGAAAATCGATAATATGTGTGTCACTATTAAATACTCTCCAATTTGTGATGTTGTTTGGTATGGAAGGCCCGAAATTCATTTCAACAAAAAAACCATCATCAGGAGGCATTAATCTAGATGATGCATTGGCCAATATATCTGCATATACATTTTGATCACGAGGTAAAGAAGTAATATAAATGCATCAAATGAGTAAATCAAATTCCATACCTCTTGTTGATATTCCTTTAGATGCAGAGAAAGGAAATGAATAGTTTTTTCTTAATTGTCGTACAATAATTTTAGAGTCATCAAACACCTTAAGATATTTCACCTTGAGATCAATGGCCTTTTTAAGACCTTGAACTAAAGCTTTGTATTCTACGGTGTTGTTAGTGCATTCAAACTCTAGGTGACATGATATGAGTGTTTTTCTTTGACCAAGATCAATTAGGATACACCCTTCTCTGGCTCCATCTTGTGTCTTGGAGCCTTCAAAGAACATGGTCCACATATTGGGAATTTTGGTTTTTCAAAATCATTTGTCGGAGAATCCACAGTTGGTGTCATTTTGTACAAGCACTATTATGAATTCATGGGCGTAGTTCAGATTGTAATTCTGATGTTACTTCATAAGTATGTGTCTCATAACATCCATAATCAATCTCAAAAAAGTAATTACCCAAGATGCAATGGGAAAATCTTATGGGGTCATTCTTACCTTCTACTTTTATCACCGTGTGCTTCATGTGTGCTTCACTATTTACACATATTTGATTTTCTTTGCCTTTGTAAGGAATCCACAAATGATACCAATCGTTGGAAAGTAACCTTGAAGTTGNTATCTACTTAAAAACAACCCATAACTCTCTGGTATATCAACAACAATGATATCTATCGTTTGGTGTAGCCTAGGATCCGATGATAATCTGATTAAGACGTCCTTGAGTTCAAATTTTACCTTGACGTTTATCCTATCTAGATGTATAATTATGGTTCTTGTTATTTGTGGAACATCATTGATTTGTTGGCATACAGAAAAGGATAGTATGTTAGATGATGCACCTAAATATGCTAGACAATTATGCACGTTGAAATTAAAACTTTCGTAAGTGAGCCGAAAATGTGGTACTTAAGATTTTGAGAAGGCACTTTTACTGGTTGCGTTTATGGTTGATGTTATTTCTACCTTGTGTATATCTTGTGCATCATTTTCTGAAAGTATGTTTTCAGTAACAACAATCGTTCTTTTCTGAGCGTCATCAGGACTAAAAGCATCATGTAAGAGCTCACACTGTTGTGGTAAAGAAAAAATATCAAACATGTAAATATTTTATTATGTTTTCTTCATGTCTTCTATCACATTGTATTCAAGGTTATGTGTATTGGAATCATTCATTGTTTGATTAAATTTTGGCTCATAGGTTTTATTGTTGTTTGGTACCGCATTATGTTTGGCGTTATTATTAGTTGAGGCAGATGTACTAGGTTTATCTATTTTGGCTAGGGTAGTTTTTCTTGTTTTGTTGTGGATTTTCCGTTGAGCTGTGTCATTTGGTTTTGGAGGAGCAGGGGGAGGAGTGAATTTCTTGAGAGGAATTTGGTCCTCATTGGGGAAAGTAGTGTTAGGAGTTGGACCTTTGCTGCGTAAGCTATAATTTATTTATGCAACAACATTGATAAATGGTGTATCTTCGATAAAGACTTCTTCAATCTGTTCATCATCCGATTCTGGACACCAGACCCAAAAGGCATGAAAAATTATGGGGGAATTTCATCAAAAATTTTAGTGGGAGCTTGTGCAGAGCTTTCATCATTTAAAATTTGTTGATATAACAATTGATTTATCACTAAGGTCATGGAGTTGAACCACTGAGGGAAAGTTTGTTCTGGGTGGTTATGTTGGTGATAAGAGAAAACACTATCATTGTTGAAGTTTTCTAGGTTAAAATCCATGTGAGCTAGTTCGTGTGGTTTTGGTGGACTATCTTATTTCTTAAAGAACGGTAAAAAATTCCAAGGTTTTGATGATACTTCACCAACATTCCTTTTAAGATCTACCACTTATTTAGAAAATTTATTTACTAATTTAACCACATTATCGATATCCTTTGGTTCCTTTTCGGGTGGTTTAGTTAACAACAAAGGTCTCTTTCCCGTCGTTTTGGTTTCCTTGGTATGTGAATGATGTTCATAGGAAGAGAGTTCTCTTTGTATTGTTTCAACTTCATAAAAGTTAAGTGCCAAAGTATTTTTGTTCACCCTTTTGAAAAAGATTCCTATGGAAGGAGTTAACATTGTTGTATAATATTCAATTGTCAAGGATTGAGCTGGACCTACGTCATGGGGAAATTTGATTAATACATTGAGAAACCTTTGGTTAAAATATTTTACGTTCTTTTTCTTTTCCATCTTGTTGGCCCCTAACTCTTTGTGCAGAGACACAATCGTTTTACTTTCCCCAAATTTCCTGATAAATAGCCTTTAAAAATCATCCCACTTAGTTATAGAACTAGGTGGTAGGATGAAATACCAAGAAGATGCTTTGCCTAAAAAGGTAAAAGGGAAAATCCTGCAAACCACATATTCATGTTAAACATTTAGTAAGTAAGTGGCTAGAAAGAAATTATTTAAATGATCTTCTAGGGACTCAGATTTATCTGGATCAAATTTTGGAAGGACTTTATCAAATTCTCTTGGCATTTCATGTAGTTGTCTAGCCAAATTCAGATCACCTTGGGCCCTCCAACAAGGTATAACTTCTTTATGGTTTATTGTTTCCCCCATTAATTGTTCTAAAGTAATTTCTGGTTCTTCACCTTCAAATTCCTCTTTCGGTTCAATAATGAAATGTGCGACCCTGCTCAAAGGTACTGGGACTTCTTGTAAAGTGGTTTCGATGAGGTTGTTTACAAAGTCAATGTAAAAATCAGGATTTGTTTGAGGTCATTCTACACGATTTGTCTTCCTCCTAGAAAGCTCGAAGGTTGTACGTAGCTTTCTGAACAAATTTGTGTAAGCACGTGTAATCCTACAGGTTTTGTGGAGATCTTCTCGTGGTATGAAAAACCAATTCTCTGAATGTGTTTATGGACTGCTATAGGAAATTCCAAAAGTAGGCTTTGAGTCTTCTTAGGTAACTTCCTATTTGGAGTCAACTCGAGGAAACAAAGACAGAGTGGGATTATTTCCTGAACACTGATTTCAGTTGTTTAGTTCATTTATGTAAGCCATAAAAGACAACCCTCCTTCTAGCACCAATTCTATTGACAGGTCTAAATTCGCTCGACAACAACAAGGGGTCCTCCTTGGTACATGGTCCCAACTAGACTATGCATTGTTTGGATTAGGAGTCCCATCTAGAGTTTCACCCAGTTTCCATTGATGCTTTCTTTACGGTTTTGGTCAGTTACAAACCGTTTAATCGATGAGGGTGGATGATGAGTGGATATGCAATGCAAATATATAGATGAAGACTGTATGAAATGAAAACTAATCTACTTTAACCTATCCTAGATAGGAGCAAACTAAAGTAACCAGTGAGTTGAAAATGAAACTGAATCCCGTGTAAAATCCTACACATCTAGTTGGAATATAAGAACATAATAAAAAAAAACAAACATGTACACATACATATAAATAGATTAGTCCAGATTGCAACAATGCACACATTAACAACTTACAAAGATCAAGGCATAAGGATATTTGAAGAAACACTTAAAACTATAGAATATCACAAATTGCACAAGAATTAATCCATAAGCAAACTAGCATTCTTACAGTCCATATGAACAAAATTCATCTTCACTTGAAAAAATTATCCCCTTAGATTGCTTCACACACAAAAGAATTCCTTCTTCAAAAGTTGTCCCTAAGGGATTCTCTTTATTAGCAGTTTCAACAATAATACATGAAAACTCTAATACAACTCTTCAATTTTAGTTGACACTGTGTTCTCAAAATAGTTCATAAATAGACAATGTTTAAAGAGTAAAAAATCTCCTTATTCAATGGGCTTCTACTCCCCTTTATACAAATTTTAGTAACTCCTATATGACTCTTCTTCTTCTTCTTGAAGAAGCGGTTACAAAAAACGGTTCAACTTCTTATTCCTAGTGACAAGTGTACAAATAAGATGAGATTAAGGTTGGTTAAGAAAAAGACAAAACAAAAGATAGGTATTTTTCCTTTCTTCATAGACTTATGTTCTTGCAATATGTTGTCCAAAATTCTTGTTGGTCATACATGGATTCAATCCTTTTGTAAGTCAGCTCCTCCAAAGTTGTGTTATTTAGAGAAACATTATCTTTTAGAGTAATCATGTCCTTAACTCGTGTTGTCATTAAAGACCTGTATCATGGTATGCAACTTAACTGGTTGTAACAAGTGTTGATCTATGAGGTTTGTGGAGATGATGGTGGTATCTTTAGCTATTTCCCTTATTTGATTTGTGTTGTTGTGTACCTTTTCTACCAGTTCTTCTAACACTAGGTTCTTCCCGAGTTCATCTAGATTTGGAAATCGACTACTTTTGATCAATACTTGTGCTGCTTTATGGATCCTCGAGCATACCACCATAGATTTTCTGACTTCCTTATCATTTCTTTGTCCTACCTACTGGAACTTATCCAATGCATATAAAACCCTCTTTATTTCCATTTTTGACAATCAGTATAGCATAAGCGGTGTGTTTGGATTTTCCTCTATCCATTTGTCTATGTTGGTTATGCCTTTGCGAATTATGTTATATTGTGTCAGCTTCACCTGTATCTAGTTGTTTTGATCAATTATTATTGTAGCTACATTTTAGAAGAGGTGCAGGTGAGCGTACATGTCAATGATGGCTCCTTCCAACTCGTTTTTTACTTTCTCAGCATTGATTTGAAACTTTGAAGGCTTCTTTCATCAATCTTGACCTGCTGAAGTTTTTCTTCCAACTCTTTGATCCTTGCCTCTTTCTCATTATTTTGTTGGCACAATATTTGTATCTTGTCTACATTGGTAGTCATAAATGTAGAGTTGGTCGTATTTTTTGCTACAGGATCTTCTCTAACATATCTCGTTACGGGAACATGTGTGACAACCGAGATAGGTGCTCCTTCTGTTACCGACACTTTCTTTACCTGCTCCTGTACAATCATGCATGAATTGCTATCATAGGTGAAACTTATTAGGTCCAATAATTTTCTTGGATGAAATGGATCCCAGAGCCCAAGTCCTAATCTATTTCCTAATAGATCTATTTCCACACCAGTAGTAGACGTTTATGGAATGTTCATTTCCATGGGATGTGTGTCCCCCCCTTTGTCTTTCGTATCTTTCCATTGCCTTTCTTCTTCAGTAGCTTTGTCATCTACCTCTTTAGCTTTCTTTTCTGCTTGTTATGCTGCTACTTTTGTTGCTATTTCCTTTATTGTGTGATCCTTTCCTTTATCCTCTCGCTATGTTGCGGCTTTTTCCTCCGCTTTAACTTTAGCTCCGACCTTGTCGATCTCAATCTTCCAATTCTTGTTTTCCGCATCATTTTTATTTTTTAAGACTTTATCTTTGTCTCTTCTCTTTTTATCAACCGATACTTCTTCTTATTCTTTTGCAGATCCTGAGTGTATTGAGATGGAAATGGGGGAAGGTCACTCAACTTCTTCTTGGCTTATTATCTCGCTTTTTATTTGTCTGGGATCCTTCCTCTCGGTTGGCCATGCCTATTTAAGATGACTTCATCATACGTCCGGGCGTTCTGGTGTACTTCTTCCTCCTCCCAAATATCTATGGTATACTCCCAAGGTATACCGGTCTTGTTAAAATTCTCTCTAGCAATATTTTTGGATCATCTCTCTTGCATCACTCTTCCCCAAAGTGATAGGAAAGTAGGTTATTTACCTCTACTTGGGCCTACTTAGTATTTTCGAAGAAATAATTTCCCATATGAAATGGTATTGAAGGCCAAATTTCTTTCTTTAGCTAGTATAACATCCCCCCAACTCTGCATATGATGGCCTGATATGCCACTTCTTGGAGCATGAGATTGTCATGCACGAATTAGGGAAGAAAATGGAGTGGTTTCATTTCACCATATATTCTTATATAAGTACCATGCTCCATGAGGTATCGATCCTCGATTCTCCTTATAACTATCATGGATTTATCAGTCATGCATGGAAGAGTGGTGCAAAAGATGAACTCATATAATGGATCTAGAAAGTGTTCGCATATCCTTTGACACTCCATATAGTATTTGTGTTCCTAAAGATATTTACAATATATATGAATTGCAGGTTCATATGGTAGCCAACTCTACCCCATATCAGGGTACTTGTGAGTTGTGCACATGATTTCTAGGAGGTACGAGGACATATGAAATATCAGGAACATTTCGGGTTGGGCTTGATTCACCACATAGATAGTTGTTGTGAGATTCTCAGATAATATGTCCTCCCAATTGAACGATGTCCCTGCATTTATGCAGTAATATATTAGGGGCATATAGGATAAGGATAATTGTGTCGCATCAGGTTCCCCATACAATCTTCACAACATGATTACTAAGCACTGGTAGGGTCTTCTTAAGGCACTCGTGGGGTAGCCACTTTTAGGTTTGTACTTAAATTTATTATCTTCCCTATACCACTTGAGGAACATGTCCTTAGGTGTGTACTCAAACTCACTGAGGATTTTACTATCCAGCCTTTTGATCCCCTTCTCAATATGATAGCACTTGGCCAAATACTCGGGTCTAAATCAAGCTATGGGTTCCTTCCTTGTGTTGTAGACGTATCTACTACTTATGTTAGTGTTATTCGTAATCCATGTGATGGTATCCGCACAGGGGAATATTTTTGGGTGTGCTGCTACTATGAAGATACCTAATTTCCTGATATTCTTGAACACTTGAAGCTCATCTTGATATTCAACCTCGGTGGAGAATTTATATTTTTTAAACATATGATATATTTCTCCCCATTTCAATGTTTCTTCGTCCTTCTCCAGAAACCCTAACACATCATCATAGTGGCTCCAAGGATTTCTGGCTCACCTTCTACTTTTTGTCCACTACCATAGGCCTCAGCTCTGGATACCTTGGTTGTGGTTTTTTTTTGAGGTGAAATGATTGAACCTGCCATAAAAAATGAGTTAGTGCACATATTAGGATATAACATGCAATTGGATGCTACTAAAGAGTTTGAATTACGAGAGGAAACATTGGTGTCATCACTAGGTAGGGAGTCATTATCTGAGGATATTAAAGAGATGGCAGGCATGCTTGAGCAACTTGGTGGAGATTTGAGGAAGAACGAGCGGAAAGTATGCTTAAAAGGAAAAATCAGAGGTTTAAAGACTAAATACTCTAATGCAAATCAGAGGAGTTCGTGCTAAAGTTTCTGAAGTGAAATGGTTATGATTGGAATATTTAAAAACAACTACTCCGATGTAAATCAAAGGAGTTAATTCTAACTTCTCCGATAGTACATCGGAGGAGTTATTGTCCGGGCTCCCGAAATCTCATAAAAATTGACGTAGTTAGTTGAAACTCCTCCGAAGTCTCATGAAAATCGACATAGTTAGTTGAAACTCCTTCGATCATATCGAAGGAGTTAATGGGAACTCCTCCAATATGATCAGAGGAGTTATTATTAAGTGACCCGAGTGATGGGTGTAAGGTCAAAATAGTTTCTTATAACTCCTCTAATTGTATCAGAGGAGTTACCAAGATCACTCCTGATGGAAACCCTATGGAGATGATGAGTTTTTGATTGGACTTAGGGACTCTCATGCTAGGGTTTTGGTTTCGTGTGGCGTTTTCTCGTGATTATAGCTGGCTAGAAAGGGTGGTTCAACATCTGTGTAGGCAACGAAGGAACTTTTATGGTGAAAGTATGAGGGTGAACTGTGTTTTGGTAAACACTACTTGCAGAGTGAACTCATGATATAGAAGTGTGGAAACCAAGTGGGTCGGTGCGAGAAAGGAAAGAAAATGAAGTATGGAAGGAGAGTAATCAAGAAGGACACCCTAACCCTAGAAAGACAAAGAAGATTAATGTATCTATCGACCTAATTCCATGTGGAAGGTGGTGATAAGTCGTGATCTTGGATGAAATGATTTAGTGCCCTCTGGGTCTTAAGGAAACTCTTCTCACCTCAACTTCTTAGAAGAACAATGAAAAGCACATACCATTCATGTATAAATAGAAATCAGAGTTTGAGCATTAAATGGTGAGTCGGTGAGGTAATTAAAGTTGGATGACTTGAGAGCAATTTCTCCGATGAACATGGGAGAAATTAATGGGAATTCCTCTGATGTTCATTGAAGAACTTTCCTCAAAGTCTTCCGATGAAATCAGAGAACTTGGATGAAACTCCTCCGATGTGAATCAAAGGAGTTGGAACCAACTCCTTTGATTCACATCGGAAAGGTTAATATTAACTTGTGCGATAGGTAAGGGAATCAATGATAAATAAAGAAAATCCTTTGATGTGAATCGAAGGAGTTAAATATAACTCCTCTAATTCACATCGGAGGAGTTAGAACTAACTTTGATGAGTTCTTCTAACTTGCTAAAAAAATGAGAATTTTCAAGTACTTTCTTTTACAATTATTTCTTAAGATGAACATAATCTCTCTAAGAAACCCGAGGTAAAGAGAAGCCAATGAAAAGTTCTTTCAAACTTTAAAAAAAATGATGGGCTCCATTTTCTTAATACTATGCAAATGAAAATAAAGAAAAATTGAGGGTTGTAGTGCTTGTCACAACACTTCAATTGAGATTATCCCATTTAATCAATAATCACAATAACACTTCACTTTAATTAAGCACTTCAAGAAAATATATGCTCACATTTTCACTTATAGAATAATCACGACAAAAAAATTGAATAGACTTTGATGATTTTAATCCTTTAAAATTAGCTTTGCACATTTCCTATTTTGATTGCAGATGCAATCTTATGTATCTCAATTAAGATTATCCCACTTCATTAATAATCACAATAACACTTCACTTTAATTAAGAACTTCAAAATAATAATGGATAGTTAAAGGATTAAAAATACTATTATAATCCTACCCCTCCCTCCTC
>SNQJ01S0154653.1:0-22567 GCA_010110895.2 Picea sitchensis
TATATATATATATATACAAATACGTCAGCAGGCTCCTGGCCTCCAACACTTAGGCTTCCTGGCCTATCAACACTTAGGCTTCCATTTGAAAGTAATTGTAACTATGTTTTATAAGGAAGAAGAATAATTGACTTGGATCCCAGACACATGATTCTCTAGATCAAGAAACACTAGGTTTTAGAATGATACAAATTTACTAGACCAACAAATCCCTCACAGCTCAAGTTTTAGAGGAAAAAGGGGAGCAACAATAGGATATCATTAGAGACTTGAAATTACTACATAGGAAGTTTGATGGAGTTTGCAAGATTGTTTTCGACCTGCAAATAGTTGATCCAAACATAGAGGAAGAACAACAAGCTCTAATCACAATTGAGGACTAGACTACTACTCCAGAGGATATGCCATCCACCCCCATCAAGTTGGACAAGGAGGATGAAAACATAATTGAAATCTAGAAAGGCTAGACTCCTTTCCATTTCTATGTTTTATGATACTTATACTTTTGTTTTTCTTTCTAATAGATATAGCCAGATGCAACATACTTAGGCATAGTTTCAGTTATACTCTGTCTAGTGATAGTGCACTCAAAGGTAATTGTCAATCTCTCAATACTGATACAAAGTGCTATGTGTTTTCAAAGTCATATTTTTATGACGGTCTTGTACTTGATTTGCTCAATAACGGATTATAGGTAGTTTTGCTTGTACACTTATTTTGTGCCATATTGATATAAAACTTGCTAGCTTAAAAAAATAAAAATAAAATTATATATATATATATAAACTATTATATAGAGATAAAAAGAGATCCACATTTACATAAAAACAAAATACTATAAATATGATATTTACATAAAAAAAAAAAGTTGATATCTTTAAAATTTTATACCTAAAAGGATTTGTTTCCTCTTGATAATTGGTATGGTAGATCCATTTTTAAGATGAATTTTGTGTTAATTTATATAAATATAATTCATACTAAAATTAAACAATATATAATCAACTTTTAAATATAAAAAAATGGTGATATTTCAACACATAATACAAAATATCATAATATTTCATAAATATATCCAAAATAATTCTATAATAAATATTAATGAATATATATATTTTTTTTTGAGTGGGTAATCATTTTTTTTACAAGTAAAAATTATGAAAAAAAAATGTTTTCCAATTTTTTATTTTTTTAAAGTAGAAAACAAGGCAATGAAGGTTTTGGATCCACGTTTAAAGTGAAAAAAATGAAATGTTTTCCAATTTTTTTAAAGTAGAAAACAAGGCAATGAAGGTTTTGGATCCACGTTTAAAGTGAAAAAAATGTTTTCTAATTTTAAAGTAGAAAACAAGGCAATGAAGGTTTTGGATCCATGTTTAAAGTGTTAAATTAAAAGTTAATACTATTTTTTTAATAAATTTTGATTTGTAACAAATAAATTGATGATTAGAATGAATCTAAGTTAGGATTCATCCTATTAAATATAAATGAACCTTTTTATAAATAAAAATAGATTTATGATATGGGAAGTAAGATATTCAATGTATTAGAATAATAATTTTGGATTATGTAGCATTGTAATTGTAATAATAGTTTTAATGTTAAGATTACCTTATTTTTAACCTATACCTTATTTCTTATTTTTAAGGTCTATACAACAAAAATAATAATATTTTATATATTATATTTTTTATTATTACATTAAAAACATATTTATTTACATATTACATTCCCAAAGGTTGGAATCATGTAGCATAGTAGTTATAATAATAAGAGGCTCAAACTGGATGGAGACATTTATAGGCATTGAAATTTTTTTAATTTTATTTGGAAAAAAATTCATCGTCAATAATTTTTAATGCACTTTTTTTTTTCTCTACTCTACCAAAGAATAAAAAATTTTAATGCATTGTCCTTTTTCTTCGATTATTAGAAATTTTTAGTTATTAAAAATTATTTTGTCTAAAACAAAGTTTATAAAAAGAAAATTATATAATGTAAAAATTATTCAATAAGGGTGTTGTCTAACTGTTTTATATTTTGGTTTTTTTGTCTCATAAAATTACTATTTTATTTCTTTAAATACAGAAATAATCACTCAAATTTACAAATCTAACAATTGCTCACCAAATTTCATGGAAATATCCTAAAAAAATAACATAAAAAAATATGTAATGTAAAAATCATTCAATAAGGGTGTTGTTTAACTGTTTTATGTTTTGGGTTTTTGGGTCAAAATTAACCCTTTTCACGATGGAGTGGGCTAACTAGGGAGCAATCTTCCCTCCAAAGTTACTTTTCCAGCATGTTTTCAGACAATGCAGTTTTAAATTTTCAATCAATCTAGAAATCTGGTTGATTTTTTGAGCATCTGAATTGGTTTGTTAGATTCTAAAATACATGAAACTTTGATCCATGTCACACTTAGGCTACCCATGAAAATCTGACTGGATGCAGGTTCATTATTTTCCCTGAAAAATTTGTGCGGGACCTGTTAGCTAAGCGATTAACCTATGGCTTGAGAAACCGCGACTCAAGGGCATCTAAGTCGTCAAAATCACCCGGGGATCGCACCCGGCCTGAGCCACACCAACCCTTAACATGGTTGGATTTTTTGTCCCCGCAGATTTCAAACCGGTGATTTTAACAACACGGAGTAAATGAGGACAACATTTACTCCATCACCAACTATCCTACACCTCGGGGACAACATTTCACTTATTTACTCGTTAAATCTAATTCCTAAAATTCCATGCCGCATCGAAACTCCAAATTCCGTTTTATCTCAACTAACTTTAGGATATATCAAAGAATTTGAGTAGATCTGGAGATTCTCAATACCTACCGAAATATTGGAACTTTCAACGAGTAAATGAGGACACCAAATTTCATGGGGTAATTTATTGTGCATTGTTCGCCTTCAAAGATGCCTTTTCCAATAATTTTCAACCTCTTTTCCTTCTCACGTCGTACTTCTTACACTTTGTAGCAGACGAAGTAACTCCAGTTCAGACCGTCCCACAGAGACCACTGACATTTCTTACACTTTGTAGCAATGAAGTAACTCCAGTTCGGACCGTCCCCATTTTTGCATGGATAAGTACAGAACGTTTGTAGTAGGTTTATTTTGTATGGACAAATATACAAAGTTTGGAGTAGTCTTTTACAGCTATATTTTTTTGGTTGTTTTCTGGTAATTTTTTTCTTTTGATTTTGTTCCAAATCTGGTGATGAATGATTGGATTTGTAGGTTTGAGTGGCTAAGTTTATATAATCTTAGTGCCTCAAAGGTTTTTCAACAAGCTAAATCTATTTTGTCCAAATTTATATGGTAAAATTCTGACCAAAAATAAAACTTTAACCATAGCAGCCAAAAATTGTATATAGGGAGCTTTAATTCAAAGTTGGCTATTAGTTTTCTGGAAGGATAAATATAGAACGTTTGGAGTTCTCTATTCAATCTTGAAAAAAAAAAAATAGTCGGTGTAAGTAGGGGAGCTTTAATACCTAGTTGGTGGGTCATCAGTTCTTAAACTTACATTTATATGAGTAGGTGATACGTCGACATCAACATTAATTTTCGTTACAGTTCCAAAAAAATATTCACTTCTATTTCCCTCTCCTCTGAGGCATAAAAAAGGGTACACTCCCTTTACATTTCCACATTGCATTGAGCATATCTGTCAAATTGCTCATCTCAGAGTTGCAACCCGCAGCTTTTGGCCCAAAGCATGACATCGGATCAAACGACGCAGAGTAAGAAAACGGATCAAACAGTTTGCGTGACAGGAGCAGGGGGTTTCATTGCCTCATGGCTTGTCAAGATGCTCCTCAACAGAGGCTACGATGTCAAAGCTGCAGTTCGCACCAACCCAGCTGGTATATTCAGTAGTTATTTGTATTCGTGCCACATGATTTTATTTTAATTATTTGGTTTTACAGATACATATGGCAATTCTTACTTCATGAATGGAAGTAGTGTTTCTGAGGGGATTTGACAAGTGCAGATGATGGGTGGAAGTATGAGCATCTGAGAGCGTTGGAAGGAGCAAAAGAGAGGCTTCAGCTTGTCAAAGCTGATATTCTCGATTACCAGAGCTTACTCACAGTCATCCGAGGTTGCCACGGTGTCTTTCACATGGCTTGCGTTCTCAATGATGATCCTGTAATCAATTCTATACCCATAAAATTACTATTCTACCAACTCAATTCATAATTCCAAATCCAAGTAGTTCGTTGGAGCCTAAATGGCATGAATGAACCATGAATCATTCTTATATCTTCAGATCTTGTTAAGCATTTTTTGTTAAATATAGTAGTGATGGATGCAGGAGCAAGTGATAGAGCCAGCTGTGAAAGGGACGAGGAATGTGATGGAGGCCTGCGCAGAAACTGGGGTCAAGCGCGTTGTCTTTACGTCTTCCATCGGTGCGGTTTACATGAATCGCCACAGAGACCCACTCGCCATAGTCCATGATGACTGCTGGAGCGATTTGGAGCCACAGAGACCCACTCGCCATAGTCCATGATGACTGCTGGAGCGATTTGGACTACTGCATACAAACTAAGGTAATAAGTAACAACTGTACAACTATATCAAATATTATAGATAAAGGTTGAATCAGCTTATGCAAATCATGGACTAATTACTGACTGGCCTCGCTCATGCATTACAGAATTGGTATTGCTATGCAAAAACCTTGGCAGAGAAATCCGCATGGGATATTGCCGAGAGAAGGAACTTAGAGCTGGTGGTGATTAATCCAGGTCTGGTTTTAGGTCCCTTGTTGCACTGCGCCATGAACCCTAGCACTGCTCATATTATGAAATACTTGACAGGTGGGTAATATCTATATACATCTTTTTAAAACAATAGATGTAGGGGAAACTCACCCTATACTTCTCTCCACTTAGTAGATGATATGAGATATTAGAAGGCAACTCCAGGGATACAAGATTCGAACCAATGACTTCTCTCCGAATCTCAACAACTACAACTACTATCTACTATCCCATGGAGTCAAAAAAAAACATTTTAAACCATTTCTATTTTAGGATTTGGTGGATTTTTCCAAGGTACCATGCTAATTTTCTCTGTATCGTTCCAATTTCTATTCTAGATTTGTGGATGTCACAGGGCCATGCTAATTTTTTTCTGTATCGTTCCACAATATCTATTCTAGATTTGTGGATGTCTCAGGACCATGCTAATTTTTTCTGTATCGTTCCAATTTTTAGCTCTATATAGTCAATCTGTTAGTCAGTGAATTAATTAATTGTTATGAATCTCGATGATGATCAGGGTCAGCGAAGACATATACTAACTCAACTCAGCTGTACGTGGATGTAAGGGACGTAGCAGAAGCTCACATTTTGGTGTACGAAACGCCCTTGGCGTGTGGCCACAGATATCTGTGCGCAGAATGCAGCCTCCATCGAGGAGATGTGGTCCACATGTTGGCTAACCTGTGTCCTCGTTGTCCCCTCCCTACGAAGTACGCACCCACTAAACTCTCAGGTTATAAATATATTTCTGTCACAGTAGATATGTAATAAATCAAACCAACTGACGCAGGTGTTCAGACGAGAAAAATGCAAGGAAGCAGCCATACAAGTTCTCCAACCAGAAGCTGAGGGATCTGGGCCTCTCATTTACCCCTATAAACAAGTGCTTGACAGACACTGTGGCCAGCTTACACGACAAGGGGTTTCTTCAACGCCTGCTTCCAGGTTTGGCAGACGGTGGTGGCAGCCACTCAATCTTGGCAAGGATGTGATAGGTTCAGTGATCAGCGGAGCCTACTATTTCTGTTATACAGCTACTATATCTAAAATGTTGTTACCAGAGTCTACTATTTCTGTGATAGCTGCTATATCTACACTCTTTTTTTATGAGAATGTTGTTACCATTGCTATGTTTGATAACAGATCCGGGAACTCAAGCCATTTTGGCACGAACTCCAAGGAGTGTAATTAGCTATTAACAAATTTGACTTTGGTGCTTTAAAGTTTATGCAAGGTTTCAATAAATTTCACTTTGATGTTATAAAGTTTATGTTTTTATATCATTTTTCAAATAAATGTAACTATTAATTATATCATTTTTGAAATATTGTAATTATGTAACTATTTTACATCATTTTTCATTGTATCATCACTTAAATTAATACACTTTATTATTTTACATCATATCATTCATAAAATCAATGCAACTATTAATTATATCATTATTGAAATTAATGTAATTATTTACTATATTATTGTTGAAATCATTACAATTATACATGACTACTTTCAATAATAAAGTAGACCTTACAATTTTCTCATCAAACACTAAAGAATATATATTAACTTGATCCTTTTATATAATACTATAATAATAAATTAATATGATTATAATTATATATTCATTATATAAATTAAAATTAATATTTACTACATAAATTAATATAAATATATAATACTAATAATATATACTATATATTAATTTGATTAGAATAACACATACATTCTATAAATTAATAAAATTGTATTATAAATTAATATGATTATAATAATATAGACTATAAATCATTGCACTATGTAACTACTTTAAATTATAATGAAAATATATTGAATCAATCTTGTCCTTCTACATAATATTATAATAATTAATATAATTATAATTGTATGTTGAGTATATAAATGAATATGTTATATGATTATAAGTTCACTATATAAATGAATATTCATGATTTATTCAAGTTTCTATGTTAATGCTATGTTAAATTAATGTATGATTGATTAAAAATGTTGTAGCAAATAGTTTTAGTTGATTGCAACAATTATTTGTTGATCTTTATACTAAATAAATATTGCATTCCTCAGTTAAATATTATTTCTCACACAGTGCACATTAAGTTGATTGTGAATAATTTACCCTAGACTTTAATCTCTGTAATACTTTAGTCCCAACATGTATTCAATAATATATGTAGCCTTGCACGTGCCTCATTATAGTTTCTTCGACTTAAAGAAGTTGCAACTCAATGACTCAACTAAGAACTGTTGTAGCGTTTTGTAGGGTTGCCTTGTCAAGATTGAACTTGTGACCTGCACATAACTAGGTGGGGTGGTCCTTGAGTGCACAAAGGCTAGCAATAACAACCCTATCCACCCTCTTTATTTAATTCTACAATCTACAACACATATATAAATTATCCATAACCCTAAATCATGTCTATTGTATGAATAGCATATGATGTCTATTGTATGAATAGCATATGCGCTAGATTTTTTACACACACATGATGATTATTACTCATTCAAACTATATATATATATATATATATATATATATATATATAGTTTTGCTATTATTTTAATGTGTTACCTTACATGAACATCTTATCTATGCTAGGTTGTATAGTGTCTCTTACCCAATTATTTTTATGTGGTTTTACAACAATTTGTTGGGAAAATTAAATAATTTAAAAAATCAAAAATCAAAAATAATATATCATTTGGATATAACATTGTTATAGGTGCATGAGACATGATAGTTGTAGCATGTATATTTTAGAGGATTAAAAACCATGCAATTGTTATTCATTCATTGGTAACAATTGTCATCTTCATTCATTCCCTCGTAACAATTACCACTACCGACATATAAAAATCTTGCAAATTCCTTTTGAATCTTCACTCAACCACAAATTTAACGTTCTAGATAGCATTAAAAAACACCTAGAACATGTTACTGCCTAAATTAGCACCATTGTGAAAGGTCCCAACACAAGTGTTAATTGGGACAACAAGATGAGAATTGCACCATTGTCACCTTAATACACTTTTCCCTGCACTTTATGCCAACTCTTAAAAGCCAGAAAGTAAACCTATTTCAGTGAATTACAAACCATGCAATTGTATGATTTACTTTAATGAATCCACAATAAATGTAACAAGACTGTGCATAAGGATTTCAATCAGTGATTACAATACTCTAAAGATATTCAACTAGAAGAAATTACATGAACAACAATTATATCCACTTCAAAGAAAGGTTAGGAGCTAGTGGATGCGCGTGTCAAATCTGATTTGCAAATTAAACATCATTAACAACTTCATATTAACATTTAAGACTATCACCCAAAAAACAAAACTTTGAAGATGTTAGAACCACTTTCAGTTACTTTAAGGCATAAATAGTGAAGACATTTAACATTAATCAAAGGTGCAATGTATGCATGTATTCACCACTTCATTATATGCTAAGAGAGGAAAAATGTATGGCTTTCCTTCCACTTCTAAATCTGATTTATAAAATAGAATACAAAAAATCCATATTTAGGTCATGAAACTACCATCCAAGAGAGAAATGAAGCAAAAAGAATAAGATGTCATGGATGTTTCCACTCTGGAAATAAATATTCTAGACAATAACAACCAAACACTATGTGAGAGACAAGTTCAAAAGATATATAAACATTAACTAAGCAAGAACTTGTAAAACGAATGGTGAAACCCCCTAGGGCAAGAACTTGTAAAACGAATGGTGAAACCCCCTAGAGTTTCACAAGTTAACACTTGGAGTTCACCAAATAAAACCTCGAATTGAATGATAAGCAATTATAAGCACATTAAGTACTAATATCACCTCTAGATATGTATGATAAACTTCATAAACAATCTAGAAATTAAATAGAGGCTAGAAATAAGAAAGAAAACACCTTGAAGCACTAAACCCTAGCCTTAGGGTTTCACCAAAATTGATTTTAAATGTTGCGATTTAATTTTTTGATTTTAGAATCACTTGAATCAACCCAAAGAACATTAGATAACACCTTAAATCTCAATCCAATAGGGTTTATTTGCCTCTTAAGGGTTCAACAACTAAGCATAAACCCTAGGAATAATATGTCTAGGAAATGCATCGAGAGATATTATATTAAATGATATCGTGACCTATACTCACATAATTGGATCAAATTCCACCCCCTTGTCCTTCAATTTTCATCCCCCGGGGTGTAGGGAAATCGATGATGGAGTGTATTGTTAAGGCTCTCTGTTATGTGAAGTCATCTTTTTGAAACCCTGACTTACCTTGTGTGTCATGTATCGGGTAGCATGGGCACACCTCGAGGCTATAGTGGTAGTAGTCGGATAACTAGACCCCATGCCATGCAAGTATGTTCTTGACTAGTTGATGATTCCGCTAGTGATATATATATATATCACTGGTGGAATCAGAAACTAGTTGGGCACGTACTTGCGTGACACTAAACAATAAATGAAATCTAAATAAATAATTTTCTTTGATTTTCACCATTAAATTTCTTATTAAACAACAAAATATATATATATATATATATATATATAAAGGTTTTTTTGTTGCTTATTGGAGATAACAATAGTTCATTTTTTATCCAATTAAGGATTATGGGGTCAATAAGTATGCCCCTCTAAGAATTGGTAACTTATATCTCAAGGTCTAGGGTAAGATATTAGAACCCTAAGGGAAGAATAATTCCCAACCTAATCAAGATAAGCCAAGAGGACCAAGGCCCTACAGGAAGGGATTTATCAAAGGAAAAAACATTCACCAACAAGATCAACTATAACTTGAACAAAATACTTACGCGCCCTTGCCAAGGAACCAAGAGGAAAAACAAAGCAATGGATTACACACTTTCCGAAGTTAACAAGAGAAGAAGGAAGGAACAAACCATAGAACGACTCCTCTCCAAGTGTTATAGTAAATCTTCAAATGGATTGATATTCAAAGATTAGTAGAAGTCTTGAATCACCATAGCAAATATTAAATTCACCAAGAAGATAACCAAGAAAGAGAAAGCTCCAAGAATTGACACTAAAACTTCAAAAGGGAGATCTTATATTAACTGTAGTCACAAATGATCCAAGAATTCACAACGATTTGGAATGAGAGGAGTGCCTCTATTTATAGAGGAGGATTTTACATCATTCTCGTTCTTTATTAATTATTTTCCCTAAAATTAGCCTAGAATACTAACAAATATGACTTGTGATCCACACAAAGAAAGAGACTAAGTCAATACATAATCAAATGATGTCACATGTACATAAAACCATCATGAGAGAGGGGCATCCCACAAAGAATGGGGTCGATTTTCTTTCCTAGCCCAATTTTCCATGGAAAGAGTGATGTGGAGGCCTCAAAACATAGTAAAGTATCCTCACAGGCAAGACAAACTCCAACATTTCTATCCTCTAAGTGGAATAACCTTATGAAAAGGTGGAGAAGGACCTCAAAAGTGGATGGCCTCCTCAAAACATGCTCAAGGGATGCTCAAAAAGAATATCCAAGGTATGACCAAGCCCTCAAATTAAGAAAAGATGCTCCATAAGACAAGGAAGATGCCTCCCCAAGTCAAATCATCACCAAAAACACCCCCATGGCTGTCACAAAGTCCACATGTGTGGTTCATCCCTCAAATTATGTAAGGAACATATCCAAAAGTGATGAAAAAGGAGTTCACTCATCAATATCCAACACGGCATGTGTAGAGGATGTCCATATATGCAATAATAGCCCAAATGTGTCGAAGAGGATGTGACCAAATCCTCGAGATATGTCTATTTTCATGATAATTGTGAGACTGCATCGAGAGATGTGAATCTGAGTGAGAATCTGTAGAATCATCTCTCATAGTAGATGAACAAAGTGTGATGAACACATAAGATAGTGATCTATGCTTAGGAATAGAATAAGTGTGTTATACATAGGTGCGACAATCTTTACAAAGAGAAACACTTTTATGTCATATACAAAGGGGTAAGAGATATCGGTAGGTCCCCTAGATCATGTGTCCTAGTATATCCACCCCAAGATGCTTGCATGCGAATCTAGATCATAAATGAACGACATGATGAAGAATTAACAACATCAAGGGGTAGTCGACCATAACCATAAAAGAAAGTCCTATCTTGAAATGACGACTAAAAGGATAGGTCATGATCGACCACATGGGGTCTGGAGATATTGCATAGGCCCCCAACCAATACATAAAACATCTAAGCATGGTCCAATACAATACATGAGTGCAAAAACAACCACACTTTTGGCTCATCATGGTACAATAAGTGATCTAGGAGGCTCAGGCTATGACCCAGAAAGTCCAGAAATGTTTCAAGCGACTCAGGATGGTACTAGAAGCCAAAAGAGGGTCAAAAAATGAATTTCTCATAATCTCATCAAACCAGTGCCAAGTTTAGGATCTCGTTGCAATCTTTCCAATGATGCAAGTGGCTCATCAAACAGAGCTAGAATGAAGGAGATATGGATGGTCAAAGTTCAAGGTTGATCAGTGAAAGTCAAAGGTTGACTAAGCATCCATATTGTTGATGTCATCAACTGATTATGCAAGGATGATGTCATCCTAACATTATGATGACATTACCATGCTGATGTGACAGCACCAGGGACTGCCAAGTGTCACTCAAATTTGGCACTTTTAGACCGCCATGCAGACTAGTGGGGAAGTGCCATGTGGTAGGTCCATACAACCACGTGGAATCCGTACAATGATGTGGAAACATAGTTGGCAAGCTGACATAGCATGACATGGCATCCAATGTGGCAGGTGACCTCGGCGTTCATATAATCCAGTGGCAACATAATCAACGTCGACATGGTGGTTACATCAACATGCATAGTCAACGATGAGTTAGATTCATCAACCAATGAAAGGCTACCACATGGACCAGTCATGGGATTCCATGTGGCAACGAGAAAATGACCAAGATGGTTGGTACAAGAAAAATCAAAAATTAAAAGGGTCATCGGTCAGCCTGGCCAACAGAGCTCAATAGTCGGTGACCACATCCACAAAATCCGGCCAACGACCCCATTCACTGGCCACATACCTTAGAAATGATTGGCATATCTTCGTTAAATCCAGCAATCAACCCCCATATTCTGACATAATTTCAAACGGTCAGCGAACGTACCATCGAGGCACATCTTTGCAGATCTATGCATGGGTCTTATCCAAGGTTGGTGCCAAAATTCAAATAGGTCGAGGTTAAACTATATGGTGATTGGAACTATAGTACAATTTATAAAACTATATTAAAATAATTTTTATAACAACATGTTAAATAGGGGGTCCGCGGGGTTTGACCCCCGGACCTCCCCCAAAGAAATTCCTAATGTGTACCTCCACCAACCGTTGGGCCAACGACCAATGTTGTTTTATCAGCGCGATGAAAATTCATTTAAGAAGATGTTTTAATATTGCTATGTAGAACACGCCCAACAGGTCGTATGGGCACGTAGTTCAAGGCAAGTGAAACACATTTATTAAAGAGTAGTGGCACATGGGTCGAGGTAGAGAAGCCCAACAGGGCCTAAAGGTGACGTTGTCCAAATTGGATGATTTTACAATCATTTTTATGCTATTTCGCTCCATGAATCCACTAGTGACATCCGTATTAGCATCAAAGTTGTAGATCAACAGACTCATTTCAGAAGATCCCCATGTAAGCTTGTTATTTATGATGTCATTTCCATTATGAGAAATTGCAACATGTATATGTTTTGCTACAGGTTTGCAAACAACATGGAGAGTTGAAACATGGAAGAAAAATTATTTTAATGCAGTAAACCTCTTATATTCATCCTTGCACGTAAACCAAGACAGTCTAGTGCAGGAGAGACATTTTGGCCCCAAGACAGAAAGTGGTTAATATTGTAATCAAAAGTATCGTATTTTCAGGACCTATATGATGGTTGTGTTTGTGCTTGGATCTGAGCAGTTGATCCAAAGAGTATAATGCATTCATGTTGATAGGAGTTTTCCTTTCTTTCTTCCTTTTCTTTTGCCATAATTCTGTGAGAATTTTTCCCATGGATGATCCATGGAGTGTGTTTCATATTCATGAGAGAATTTTCCATATGTATTTATGAGAAGTTTTTCTTAATGCATAAGGACATCCTCTAGATGTTGTCACCAGATGGAGTTTGCAAACCTTTTTATGTAATAAGGATAAGCATCTTTTAAAGAGGAAATGAAGCGACTGAGCAGTTGAGCAAAGCCCGTAGACGTAGCCCACATCGGGTGAACTCCATTATCAATTGATGAATCTTCCCTCTCTTTATGTGCTTGTTCATTTCATGTGCTTATAATGCTTCCCTTGTTCCACAAATTAATTATGGATGCATGAAAAGTTGATACATGAAATGATATAAGTAAATTATCCATGTCTAATTCAATTTGGATTCAAGCCTCTTAAACACTTCAATTTCACCTTTTAATGCAATCATCTCAATAAAAAAATATTTAAATTGACCCTTAAAGGAGTGACATAATACCAAAGAAGAATTAGTAACAACATCACCCTGAGCTCAGATCAAGTGGTATCAAATCATGATTGACAAAGATTGCAAGTGTTGAAGATGGAGAGAACACCAAAATAGTCGTGGTTCGATGAACTATAAGAGGTCAACCAAATCCTTCAAGCAGAGAACTTTGGGTTGAATACATTGTTGCAAGTTGCAGAAGAGGAGAACCAGAGGTTGTGAATGCAGCTACAAGCCATGAAGAAGCAAGCAGGAGAAGGATCCATGACAGAGGCAGTAAGGAGGCCATATTGTGGCCATGATGTATATACTAGTTATGGATTTGATCATGACAGTGTTGATGGTTGTGTCTATTCTCAGATGATAGAGGGGGTGATCCAGGCACTAGGGAATCAAGGAGGTTTCTTGGAAGCCTCATCTACCACTCCTTCCCACCAGGAGGAGTAGTTGGGAACATTCCAGGAAGAAGACCGAGAGTCACAAATTGGAATGGAGGTAAATGATCCATGTTTAGTTAATTTCTTCATTGATGTTGATATCCCTTTTGAAGTCTTTGAACAACATACTACATGAATCAAATTAAATTTAATGAAGAATATGGGTTATAAAGGAGGAGGCCTTAGAGCCAATGGCCAAGGCATTGTGGACCCCATAGAGGCAGTGGCATGGCCTCAATATTCCAGGCTAGGTTATGTCCAAGAAGAGGTTGGAGAATGCTCCAAAACCATTGAGGAAGGGAAGTCCAAGATAGTCCCTAAAGAAAGATTCAAGATCCCAGAGGACAATGAATCTTCAAGTGAAGAAACCGAATCAATGCAGGATGAGAGCACATCATCTCATGATCGTGATTTCGAGACATATCCAAAGGGATATGAGCATCACAAAGGAAGAGCTAAGGCCATCTCTCCTCACCAATCCAGCACCAGAGACAACCCATCGAGGTATAATAAGTCTCAGTATTCTAATGTTCCATTTGATTATGAACAAATTGATGATGTAAAACAAAGCTTATGGCATAGGAGACCATGAAAATTTTGTGGATTAAATAACCATGAAGTTTCCCAGTGTTGGAAAATAAAATATTTGTACAGGAAGGTCATGGCAACTGGAAATAAGCCGAGGCTTGAAGATCCTTGTCCACATGTAGAGAAGAGAAAGGACAAGAAAACCTTGAATAGGAAGAGCCACTGCAACCATTGCGAGAGATGTGGACATCATGAATCCACTTGTTGGACCCTACATCCAGAGTTGTGTCCCAAGAAGGACAAGAAGGCTAGGGAAACACCTTTGAGGGAACCAACCAGTGAAGAAGCTCAACAGGGAATCCCGTTGCCACAAGGAAGCCAACAACTAAGAAAAAAGGACTTGTTCATCGAAATGACTGGAAGAATGGGGAAACTCCTCAAGTTAGTTGAGAGTGGCCACTATTGTAAATCACTTGTTGCTTCTAAAACCCCATAGAAGGGAACTTTTGTAAAAGTGATGAATTCTATAACATCACTTCTTTTATGAAACATGTTGATATTTTTAGGCCTTTCTAAGGTAGTTTTACGTTTGGGATTTTATTGTAAGTCCAAGAGACATTTTGTAATCTCATAATGTAATACTTTTGGGGTCCAAAAGTCCTTTCAGTGGGCAAGTATGATCTAGTAGGCTCAAGCTATGACCCAGAAAGTCCAAAAATGTTCTGAACGACTCAGGATGGTCCCATAAGCTAGAAGAGGGTCAAAAATAAAAGTTCTCAGAATCTCGTCAAACTAGTTCCAAGTCGAGGATATTTTCACAATATTTCCAACAGTGCAAGTGGCTCGTCAAAAGAAGCTACAAAAAAGGAGATATGGATGGTCAAAGTTCAGGATTGACCAGTCAAATTCAAAGGCTAACTAAGCATATGTACTTTTGATGTTAGTATTTGATTGTGCAAGGATGACATCATGATGATGTTAGCATGCTGATGTGGCAGCACCAGGGGCTACCACGTGTCACTCAAATTTGGCACTTTTAGACCGCCATGTGGACCATTGGGGAAGTGCCATGTGGTAGGTCTGTACAGCCAAACAACATCTGTATGATGGCTTGGAAGCATAGGTGGCGAGATGACGTAGCATTACATGGAATATGACCTCATCATTCGTACATTCCAGTGGAAACACAGTCAACATCGACATGGAGGCTACATCAACATGCACAATCAACGATGAGTTGGATTCGCCAGCCAATAAAAGGATGCCACATGTCCCAATCATGGGATACCACGTGGAAAGGAGAAAATTCCCAAGGCAGGATGGTACAATCCAAATTAAAAATTAAAAGGTTCGTTGGTCGGCCCAGTGAACATACCCCAATAATCGACGACCACGTCCACAAAATCCGACCAACGACCCCATTCACCGACCACATACCTAGGAAATCGTGGGCCTATCTCCATAAAATATGGTAGTCAACCCCCATATTTCGATGTAAGCTCAAACGGTCAGGGAACGTACCATCAAGGCACATCTCTGCAAATCCATGCATGAGTCTTATCCAAGGTTGGTGCCAAAATTTAAATAGGTTGGGGTTTAAACTATATGGTGGGTGGAACTATAATACAGTTTATCAAACTGTATTAAAATAATTGTTATAAGAACATGTTAAATAGGTGGTCTGCGGGGTTTGACCCCCGTACCTCCCCCAAACAAACGGCTAATGTGTACCTCCACCAACCGTTGGGCCAACGACAAATGTTGTTTTATCCGCCCAATGAAAAATCATTTAAGCATATGTTTTGACAGTGATAGGTAGCACACACCCAATAGGTCATACATGCATGTAGTTCGAGGCAATTGCAACACATTTATTACAAAGTAGTGGCACACAGATTGAGGTAGAGGAGCCCTGTAGGGCCTGAAGGTGACATTGTCCAAATGGGATGATTTATAGTCATTTTTATGCTATTTCGCACCACGAATCCGTTGGTGGTATCCATTTTGGCATTAGAGCTGCATATCAACAGGCTCATTTCAGAAGAGCCTCATGTAAGCTTGTTATTTATAATGTCATTTCCATTATGAGAAATTGCAACATGTATATGTTTTGCTACATGTTTGCAAACAACATGGAGAGTTTCAACATGGCAACAAATCTCTTTTAATGAATTAAACCTCTTATATTTATCCTTGCATGCAAATCGAGATAGTCCAGTGCAGGAGAGACATTTTGTCTTTGAGATGGAAAGTGGCCAATACTGTAGTCAAAAGTCTCGAATTTTCGAGACCTATATGATGGATGTGTTTGTGCTTGGATATGAGAAACGGATCCAAAGAGTATCATGACTTCATGTTCATGGGATTTTTCCTTTCTTTCTTCCTTTTCTTTTGCCACAATTCAGTGAGAAATTTGCCCGTGGATGATCCATGGAATGTGCCTCATATTCATATTTTTCATATGTATTTATGAGAGGTTATTCTTGATGCATAAGGACATCCTCTTGATGTTGTCTCCAGATGGAGACTACAACCCTTTTTATGTAAGAAGGAGAAGCATCTTTTAAAAAGGAAATGAAGTGGCTAAACAGTTGAGCAAAGCTCAGAGACGTAGCCCACATCGGGTGAAATTTGTTATCAACTAGTGAATCTTCCCTCTCTTTATGTGCTTTTTCATTTCATGTGCTTATGATGCTTCCCTTATTCCTAAAATTAATTATGGATGCATGAAAATTTGATACATGAGATGATATAAGTAAATTATCCATGTCTAATTCAATTTGGATTCAAGCCTCTTAAACACTTCAATTTCACCTTTTAATGCAATTGGTTCATTAAAACGATCTTTAAAATGACCCTTCAAGGAGTGACATAAGACCAGAGAAGAATTGGTAACAACATCACCCCGAGCTTAGATCAATAAGGCACATAATTAGCTCATATGATGGGTCACATCTAGTGAAAAATCTATAGGCTACACTAAGGTGAATGTGAGTTGTAATAGTTGGCTCCAACTTGGGGACATGTGATCATCTCAAGAGTGCATGAGAACCCCACAATATACAAAACTTGTAGACCTGAAACATTCTCAACCAATGGATGTCAAATAAAGGGGAGAGTGAAGACATGAGTTATTTTTCCCCTTCCCTAAAAGAGAAATAAATCCATGCGTAAATGAAGTATACCCAATCACATGTTAGTAGCATCACATCTCAAAGAAAAATGCATACATGTAAGCAACATCCTTGTTTTTATTCTAAACAACAATGAAAATGCATAAATAAATCAAATGAAACATACAAGTTAATATAATTCTCATTCTAAAGAGCTTATTCATTCTAACCTACTCTAACATAATAAACATAACATACAAAGTAAAATCATAGATCTAATGTAACCATTTCATGAGTTCATAAATACCATGAAATTTACCTTTGTTCTTGGTCTCAAACAAAAACAATGAGACATCAAGGATCAAGTAAGCATATGTTAGCACCTCCAAGCTTCCCTAGTAGACAACTAAAAGTCACCATAACATATCTAGTGGACCATAATTTAACACAAACCTCCCATGACCGCAGGTTTCAGAGGATACACATTGGGCAATACGTTCACTCCTCGTAATAAAATTTTGGTCAACGAGATACTCAGTGGGTAATACCTCCACCCTTCTTGATAAAACTAGGGCCATCACCCTATATTGAGCCATACTGTGCAACTACTACTCTTAGAGTCACATCATTGAAAAACCATTATGTGTATGTTGTGCATCTTACCAAAACCACACTTACCATAGATCATAGCAATATTTAAAATCATAAATCAAATTATAAGTAAAACTTATAATATACACTATTTTTTTATGTCTATGACACCAAGTTACCTCGTCACTAAAGTGATCTGGTTATTACATAGCTCGTCAACCTATGGGTTAGCTCACCAATATCTCATATCCATGCAGATATATCACACATTTTATATGAGAATCCACATTTGTGTTGATGTTCAATTACTAAATGTATGTTTATTTACACCATGTCTTGCATCTGTTATACATTCACAACATAATTTTGGACTAGCATCCATGTACTGAAATTCAACATTTCAATTTGCATGTTTAAATAAATCACATAACTATCATCATCATGAACATATACAACAAAATAATACCATGCAACACATAAATAGTTCCAAATGTGCATATCTCAAATGTCTATATTAGTTTCACTGATCCCAAATAGATGCTAAGTAATAAATTACTAATATGGGTAAAATCAAAGTTCTAAATACCTAAGGCCAAAACATGGTGCGTTACATACACCCACCCTTCAGGAAACTTCATCCCGAAGTTATGGTCATTCACAACATAAGAAAAAATCATAACACAACTTCTTTATGTCTTCTTTGATATCAAACCCTCTACTATATTTGTCTTACTAAACCTTCACTTGATCAAAACATGTCAAGACCTTCTCTCTAGTGAACAAGTATCACCATACAAAGTCATAAGTATTATGATCCACAACACATAATATATGAGAATTATGTGTAAAACCATCACTAGTCTATATTCATAATATAAATATCACCAAGTCACTCAAACTTGTTGACTTCCTTCCAAAGTCAAATAACTAGTAATTCACAAGTTGTCATTGCCTTGTTTGGAGTGATGATACATCCTTCGCATAATAAGGTAGTTCTCCTTAAAAAAAAAACTATACCCAAGTAGTCACTCATGTTTTAAATTTCATTTCTATTCATACTCTAATCGTATTAAGAGAAAAAGAAACATGCCCACTTCCTTCCAAAGTCAATTAACTAGTAATTCACAAGTTGTCATTACCTTGTTTGGAGTGATGATACATCCTTCGCATAATAAGGTAGTTCTCCTTAAAAAAAAAAAAACTATACCCAAGTAGTCACTCATGTTTTAAATTTCATTTCTATTCATACTCTAATCGTATTAAGAGAAAAAAAAACATGCCCAAGTAGTCACTCATGTTTTAAATTTCATTTCTATTCGTACCTATATTGTAATTTTAAAATTCTCTAATTAATAAATAAATAAATACTTTTAATATTTTCTATGATTTCATATGTATTCCATCTTTTTTATAATAATCGTTCCACTTGACATAATCAAATGCAATCTACAAGTGGATTTAAACCAATTAAATGATACATGTATGAGCTCATGATATAAACTCTAACTTGAGGATATCAAATTGAGCCTTCTTTTCCTTCCATGTAGATTAACTAGTTCATATAATTAGTGTGACATTTATTTTTCCTTTGGCACAATGATTCTAATATGACCAACCATTTTTAATAACTATTTATTTAATTGGCTCACTCTTTTATGCATAAATACTCATATTGGTAATTATTAAAAAGATAGCTCTTCTAATATGTCCAACCATTTCTAACAACTATTTATTTATTTGGCCCACTCTTTTATGCATAGATACCTCGTATCGGCCATTATTAAAAATATACCTCCCCTCTTTTTAAGGGAAGTTATTTAGTAATTTAAGCACTCAAAATATTCCATTATATTTATAACATTTAAGATCCCATAACGAGCATTTCATATACCAAATCATTTGGTTTAGAATGAATAATCAAGTTCTTTGTTTATTAGTCCCTACCTCGGGCTAGGGATTATCTTTTGCTAGGTGGTCAACTATAGTTATAGTTAATTGTGGTTTGTTTTGATGCATTATTTGGTGCATTTTAAAGTTAGCAATTGATATGATGCACTTTTTCATAGTTTACATAAAATTTCATATTATTTATATTTATATATGAAAACAAAATTATTTTTTTATTTATAAAATTTTCGAATTCTTATTTATAAAATTTTCAATTTTCAAATTCTAATGTGAGATTGATTCACCATAACATGAACTGACTATCTCTCCCTAGTGTATGAGATGGAAGATATTCAAGTCTGAATATATATTGCGTATCTGTTGTAAATTGAAGTTCATGGTGTTTTGCAATAATAAATAAATACAATATTTCTATTATGATGGAGTCCCTGTAGATAAACAAACTCCTATATTAATTCATTATGTAGATATTGTAGATATGTTCGAAAGTTTTGTATAACACTCTTCTATATATGCGTGGAAAGATTTAATCTTGTCGAATTCCAACTCTTGGTAAATCTATTCCAAGGTTCATATAAAATTGTCCTTAGAACGCAATCAAAACCACATTGAAACTCAATACAAATGTATCATATATAAATTGGTTGGTTGCAAGAATATTCATAATTTGTGGAATTTCATTTATAGTGATCTAAGCTTAATATAATGCAGACATTATATGTTGTTGCTCTTATATTGAGACAACTTGAGTCCTTGAATGTCACTGAATAGAATTGCACACAACCAATCATTTGATTGGCTAGCGATATTTGACTGTTACTAGAATTCCCCATTTTTAATTTATTTAACAATTTTCTTATGGCATGGTCTATGAAAGAGTGTTATAAATTTACGTAATGGCCTTATGTCCATCGTCGCTCGAGTGTACATTCTATTAGAAAGTGAAGTGAAAGTGTGTGTGGATTTCTGTAACTTGAAGAAAAAAAAGGTGCAAGATGATGAGGAACGGGGATTTTGATATTATTAATTCATTTGTTATGTTTATGATAGGAATCACATTCATACTAACTGTAGTTCCATGTTGTGAGGTTGGTCTCACACAAGATTTTTACAAAAACACATGCTTTTCAACTGAGAATACAGTTCAGCAAGTAGTCATGAAATACATAAACAATGATAAAAGTATGGTGGCTTCTCTTTTGAGGTTGTGCTTTCACGATTGCTTTGTGAGAGTATGCCTCTCTGAATGTATGGGTTCTATTAAGTATATTTGTTGGAAATAGTAATAATTTATTGAATTCAATAATACATTCTATTGCAGGGTTGCGATGGATTGGTTTTGTTGAATTCTACACAAAATAACATGACCGAAAAAATCCAATCCCCCATTTCATCGTTAGTCGATTTGAAGTTATAGATGAATCCAAGACCGAATTAAAGAAAATTGGTCCAGGATTAGTTTCATGCGCTGACATCATCTGGGTTGGGGAATAAATTTCTCTGACCTAGGTGACGACCCACTGCCTCACCTAGGTCGGAGCAATTTATTCCCAAACTGACGATGGAGGGGAGGTTTGTGGTTCATGATTTCTTGTCTTCAGGTTTGTGTCATTCGGTGGGATCATTTATGTCGCAGTTCTTCCCTTTCGGGCTATCGGACCCACGGGTATCGGGTTCAAAGATAAGCTTGAGATGGCACAACCCAGTTATGGCTCCCGTAGGTGGGAGTTTCCTAAGAAAACCCTTGTGCTACACCAGGCCTTGCTTCCATGCTCCCATCTGTTTGGCTGGAATATGGGGTGGGCTTAGCTTCATAACTTTTTGGAGATGTAGGGATCTCAGATCTAATATTCCTAGGGTCGGTTCCTGCATTAGATATTTTTGGTGGAGATCCGTTGGGTTTCTTTTCCCTTCCTGGGCCGGTTCCAAGTATATCTCTTGGTAGTGGTGGTTTGTTGGGTCTGACATCTTTTGTCAACTTGGTCATTGTTTCTTCAGTTCCCAGCTCTAGAGTCACAAATTTTTGGGCCTAGAATGTTTTTTGGAAGATGGAAACCCTACTGAATTGTCCTCAGTCCTAGTAGGAAAATCTTCCTTGTCTTAGAATTCCTCCCTAAGGCGACGAAAAAATAAGTGTGTCAATAATAAAGGAGAAGCCAAACTGGTTCTTGGGGTTGATATATCATATCACAAGGTTGTGGATATGGTGGATTTGGATTTGGTGGGCATGGCACATGTTGGTCACTATAATTTCTTATTAATTAAAACAATCAAGTGTTACATAAATTGTCAACCCAAGGAAGTCTGTTTATTTCAAAGGAAATCACACACTGTATATGCTCAATCTCAAAAGCAATCTAAATTTGTAGTAAAAGTACACTAATCACACTTTTCTTTGAACATAATAAGTTCTACTTTGAATTACAGTAAAAGCAATCTATCTGTTGCAGAGTTTAAGATTCAAAGGAAAATAATTATCAGAAGAATCATGGATTACATTAAGAAATAGAAACCTAGGAAAATGAACCTTTTAGCATACTGCAAAGAAGACTAACTATTCTGAACAGAGAACAGGACCCTGTTCCCCAAAGCAGGAATCTTCAGCACCTGTCTCTGACTATCACACTTTCATAAACTCATTCTGCAAACAGAATTACCAATCAAAATGATTA
>SNQJ01S0154654.1:0-16612 GCA_010110895.2 Picea sitchensis
AATGCATTGTGAGGCTTCTTGACATGAAGACTGATATTAAATGTGCAAGTGATGCACATGTATGATGTAAAAGTACATGTAAACTAAAGGCATAATATGGCTGCCTTGATGAGTGATATGTGAGGCAAGAATTGCACTTGCCAAGATTAAATGAATACCATGGATGCATGGCTGACTCTATTCTAATGAGTCATGCAATTTCTGTTTGAAATGATAACTTGAGGGGAATGTATCCCATTCTCTTAGGAAAGAATCATATAAATAGATGAAAGAGTAAATGAGCAAAGATGCTATGTTGTCATGATAAGAGGAAAATGATTATGCCTTTGAGGATCACATGAGAAGGATTGTGAACAATCCTGGGTCGACTGATTTTAAAGTAGAGATGTATGTGGGATATGAAATATACCTATGGAAACTACACGCAGGATTATGATTATGCATATGGTTAAGTATGTCATGGATGTAAGTTAACAAAACAAGGAAAATGTGTAGATACATAATCTGGACGCATAACAAAGATGCATGTTTATATTCCTTATGGAATATTTGGTAAACAACTGAAGCTAACTCAAGGTTGAGGCCATCAAAGATAATGATGGGTACAAAATAAGAAATTTGCATGCTGAAGGAGTTCCTTGTGGAGGAACTGTGTGAAGACTCTGTCAGGAGAACATAGTCACACCCTTAATGATTGTTGAGAATTAATGAATAGAAGACTAATAAATGAGTATGTTTGATTTAATCGGCTTGTTGAAGCCAGGTTAAGAAAAGGTAGTGAGGCCTTATAAATAACTTAGTTGGACTGAAAGTCCAGGGTCGTGTAGAAGGATTTTGACCAAGGGAGAATTCCTCGACTCCTTCCTGGTTGATTGTTGTATTTATGTGGTATGAGAGGTTGATTTACTAATGCAGGTAAATGTTTTACATCATAAGGATTATGGTTACATGACTATAGAAAGAATTGAAAATTGGTTGTGTTTCATTCGTGGAAACATTAAGGACAACGTGAAGAAGTGCATCAGGATATGCTAGGACATATCTGGAAATGTTTTGTTGAAGTGATACATACATTTTTACCTTGCTTGACAATTAATATCATTATGATGTATGACATGTGTAGAAAGGAATTAGAACTATTGAGAACCATGTGGTAAGCCATGATCACCCTAGAATATGTTGTGTTGTGGTAACACAAGCCAGAGAGACGCCTCGACAGAGAAAGTTTGAGGGACGCCTCGATTGTAAGACTCAATGAAGTCTCTGGAACTCTTCCTCTGTGAGAAAGCCTTGGCAAGGCAAGATGGATCACCAGAGGGACTGTATAGTAGATAAGGGGATGCCTAAGCCTGGGCCTAGAGGGTGAGTGACCACAAGGAAGATGAGACTTTGATCATCCTTGTAAACTATTGATTGGGATCATGCACACAAGGGGTATGTCCAGGATAAAAAGTAAGCCAAGAGAACAAGACATCCATGTAGATGCAAATCCATGAATTGGACAGATAAGTATTGTGCTATATTATGAAATTTTCCTCTTGAATTTTGCACAACAACAATTGCTTTCGCATGAAATTGTGATTAATATGCTTGTTGTCCCAGAATTTCTAAGGCAGATGACGAAGGAAAAGAGTATAGAAAGGACTTGACCAAGAAAGAGGATCCATATTTTTTAAGCAACTGAATGAGAAAAGACATGACAGGTGTTACTAAGAAAGAAAACTAAGGACGATGTTCCTTTAAGGGGGAGGGGATTGTAACACCCATATTTGCCCCCAAATTGTAATTAATATTTTATAATGATCACCATGTTGTGACATGGGAACAATGTAAATGTATTATTGTTTATGTTTTCAATGAATGAATGTGGGGGTGAAGCCTTGAAGTACTGGACATGATATCACTAGAGGAAAGAAATAGGAAAACTATGGAGAGGGTTCATTATGTCAAATGACCCCAAATTTCCTTTTGATGAGGATAGTAAACCTCCTCTGATTCCCAAGGATAGGAATCAATTAATGAATAAAGGACCAGTGGTTGAACCATCAACCACCCCATGAATGGAAGCATGGTCTAGCTGAAGAATGTCATCCCAAAAGTACCATAGGGTCCTACAAACCCAGGCCGACCCGAGTTTCCTTATGATAGAAGGAACATGATAGGAAGGGGAACCTTCCCACGGAAGGGTGTACGTGAAAGGCATGCATAATATACAGAGAAGAGAGGAGAACGCGAGGAGCTCTCCAGCTAAGAATGAGCAGAAGACCGCGAGCTTGATGCTAAGGGAGCATCTGATAAAACTCACAGAAGCTGTGACAGAGAAAGGATCTTTGAGAATTGGCATAAATTCCCTAGTGATATCATGGCTTGGCACGGGGGTGGCCAGAGAGCTAAGAATGAATTCCTCTGAGCCTATGGTTAGGTGTAAAGGCGAACACCCACAGTTAGTTAGTTTGCTGCAACCTGTAATAGATAAGTATTCTCATATCCCGTGTAATTGAACAACAACTGTAAATTAAAGTTTGATATCCTATGAATGTTTCAGGGATGTGGATGTTTGCTTGATGATTAGACTGCGTCCCTTTATATTTTCTTGATTGTGTATTTAAGCAAGTAAGGAACTATATGGTTTGTACATGTACATGCTCGAGCCCTGCAGTGGCTCAAGTTTACGCAAATGAACTGTGAGTTCGTCGAACTTGGGCACAATTTCTTGTATGCATGTCGATACTCCCAGTTGTTTTGATTCTCCTAGAAAAAGGAGTATGTTAAGCTCAGGAGAAAGAGCACAAAGCACACACCAATGCCTAATTCTTTCAGAACTGACGAAGTTGAGGAAGGATAACGAGGTTTAAGTCTCGAAAGGGAAGATCCTTCCATTTGGAAGACAAGCAGATGAGATCCGTTTGGGAGGATCCAATGTTTGTAATGACCATTGGATTTGGAGAAGGAGATCAAGCGTTAACTCCTCAACTCCTTCAATCTTCGCGAGTTCGGTGAATTTTGGTATTCGTCGCAAGGGAGGCAGATCCTCTGAATTCCCTGAGCCTGAAGTTAATCTCGGCCGTAGATTTTAGGATGCCTGGGAACTATCCCAATCGTCAAATATACGATGTAGTCAACCTAGCATTGACTGCTTCAAGAAGACATGGGCATTGCAACGTCAAAATGCCTAAAGGTCGGAGTCGTGAAGTAATGGGGACCGTGGATATATGGATCCTTTGGGACCCCTCTCGACTGTTTGATCGAGGGAATGTGTGTCTCATGTCGAAAGCATGTGGGGATCCACATGTTGAGTAACGACATTTCCATGTGTGGAGGCCACGTGGCAGGAGATTTCGCGGTCCGTAGGTTTGACACTCCGGAGGAATTTGGACGAGATTCTTCAATATGTGAAGAATCCTAAATTCGCAAACGATGGAGTAAATCTCCACCATCGATATATAGGGGATGCGTGGTGCTAGATCCTTTAGTATGAAGACTTGACACTGCGAAGGATTTGAGGTGTGGTGTGTCTATAAGCTTCGAATACTGAAGTGATGAGAGTCGTCGATCCGAGGACACTTCGGGACTTTTCCTGATCGTCAGATCTAGGCTGTGGTCAGCTTGACATTGAACAACTCCGAGAGAAAAGAGGAGTTTTCATAGAAAAACTCTCGAACGTCGAACTTATGAAGTAACAAATGCCATCGATCCAGGGATTACATGGACACACCTTGACTGTGATATTGAAGGACTTGGAAGGTTACCATTCCATAGCGATGTGGAATAATGATGTCATCCAATGTGTCGTGGACCCTCGATTAACGTGCCACATGTCACCTGGATTCGAGAATTTCACATACCCTATAGGCCCATCAACATGTGACATGTGTCATCTCTGTATTGTCGTGTATTACACTTGGCACTCACCGCTTAGTCCATTTGTTGGGAGGAGAATGAGGGACCCACCTGTATTTTCCCTCGTATCTAATACAATCACCACGTGTGAGAGTTGACCCTTTGGGAGTTCGAGACTTCGAGACTCCAGAGGTTTGGAGTGTAGTGTCGAGGTAAGTTAAAAGGCCCGAAGGCTAGAGCCATGTGGAGAGATTTCGTGACTTCGGAAGTCCAGGAATTGGGAACTCTGGGATACTTGGGATGATAGAACCTATGCTCCCAAAAAGGGTCAAAGGCTAGGGCTATGTGGAAGTACCTTGGGAGTTTGGGAATTTGAGAATTCAGAGGACATATGTGTAGAAAATAAAAGGGATGTTCAACGCCGAAGCACCGAATGTCGAATACTCCTCTAGCCTGTGTATTAGATAAGGATTAAGTCTCGCCGTTGGATTGAACGGTGAATGAACCTTCCCATGGATGTAGGAACTTGGGGATGGTATGAATGAGGTGGAGCCACATGGCCCATGTCTGATAAATTCTTGAAGAACTTCGGGAGGCCATAAACTGCAACCCAGAGCTTGAATTTGAGCCTGTCAGCAGTTGTTAGAATGCTATTGGTGAGGAGAAGAGGATGAATGCCTCAGACAGAGCATTCAAGATGTTTAAGAAAAACAAAATTATGATGCCCCATCCCAAGAAAGGGTACTCAGGGGTCGGGTGTGTTACAAATTGTGTCAATAAAAATATACTGGAAGACACATCATCGAATGTGGAAATAAATGAGGAAAATAATTACGATCATCCCAAAAAAGAAAACTATAACTAGCGAATAAACTATCTATAAATACCGAATAAACTACCAGTTAGCACAAAAGATACATATACAAAGTTAGCAAAGAAGCATTATGATCATTATGATCATAGATACAGAGTTATCACAAAAGAAAACTATAACTAACAAATAAATATTCAATAAATTATCAGTTAGCACATAAGATATTGGAGGCTTGCTAGACACTGGAGGACTCCATGGAGTTATTGGAGATCATATATACCGATTTCTAAATTGACTGCAGGTTTCTAAATTGGCGGATTGGCTAAAGATTTGTATACCATATATAAATATTTGTGGAAATCATATGAAAATTTTAACAATGTTGGGAAGGCCTGTGTGTTGGGTACAAAGAAATCCATTCAGAAGGCAAGGAATTTAAAGCACTACTGTTGGCGATGGAAAAAATAATTGGTGGAATCAACTCCTGCGAAGTTCATACACATTGTCGAATGTGGAAACAAATGAGGAAAATAATTATGATCGCCCCCAAAAAGAAAACTATAACTAGCGAATAAACTATCTATAAATAGTGAATAAACTGTAAGTTAGCACATAAATTGGCACCGAAGATGAACACTTGCTAAACAATAGGGGAGTCTATGGAGATATTGGAGATCATAGATACAAAGTTCAAAATTGCCGGATCGGCTAAAGATTCACATACTATGCATAATATACATAAATATTTGTGGAAATAATATGATCTTAAATTCATCCGCAAGATTTGTTGGAAATAATATGATCTCTAAGCGAGGAAGAAACCTAAGGGAGAACCCTAATGTTACCATAACCATTAATCGATTCAGGTATACTAAACCATTAATATATAAGTCACAAAGAAACTCACTCTTACAGATCTATACACATTTTATTTTACAATTACTTTATATATGGTTTTAACCCTTAATAAGAACAGATTTTTTTGATGAAGGGTTTGATTGAAACAACATCAATGATGGAGGGTTAATCCAATAAATAGGTGAGATGATAAATTTAATACAAGGTAGATTAAACCCATTAATAGTTGAGTTACAGTGACTGACGAAAAAATATATGTAATAAACATGGGAATTTTGCAAATACAAGCATGAGGGTCAAAATGGTTAAGCTAGAGATAGATCCATCCACACACAGATGGGTTAAAGAAAGTGATGATAATATAAATTAATAATCACAACAGGCACATCATAGTTAAAGGGAGAGAGACAACCATCAATACACACCTGGAGCACGAGTTTGGAGTAGATCTTTATTTTTCTGAATGAGCAACAACTTCCTTCCGTATTAGAATGATGAATGAAAACAATGTAATGAAAACAATTTAGAATGCTGAAATAAAACAAGGTAATGAATCAGATTTCTCTCACAATAGAGCAAAGATTTGAGGAAATATTGCGTTGAAAGATCATGGAGAAAAATGAGAGAGATCACCGGTCTCGTTGAGCCAAAAATCTCAGCCGCCTTTCCCTTGAAGATGTTTTATCCAACATATGATCCAGGTGCCTTCAATCTTGTCCAGCCTCCTCCTCTATCACAAATAAACACAATCAATGAGTGACTCAAACATCTTGAATCAGACTCAAACCAACTGAGACTCAAACCACACAAACAAACAACCGCACACACATACCAATCCAAACCATAGATAGAGGAGGAGGAGGAGGAAAATGTTGAAATAGGGTTAGGCTTGATATATATGGCTTTTCTTCCACCTCCCTTCAACGAATAAATACATGTTTTCCTCTACCTTCCTCTCTTGAACCATCGATCCCTTACAGAGAGACAATTTTAACTCTCTCTCTTCAATCACCTGTTCAAGATGTTTCAATTTACATATAGGATTACTTGTGATTTTTTGAAATAGTGATGTTTTTCAGTTTCGATTTGGTACAATTTAGAATTTACTGCTTATGTTTTTGAAATAATGATTTTTCAATTTCTATTTGGTATCGTTTAGAATTTAGCACTATTTTTTTAGTTGTTCATGGTGATAGGAGAGGTCTCATTCAAATAGCAGTTTTTTCAATTTATTAGTAATGTTTAAATTTAGGATCACTAGGAACCTTATGACAATTTTTGAAATAAGTGATTTTTTCAGTTTCTATTTGGTACCGCTTAGAATTTAACACTAATTTTTATTTTTTGGCGTTGTTATTAGAATGTGTTGTTCATGGCTTGCTAGGAGATAAGCTGCATAAGTTCTTCTTTATCTCATTCAAATACTTGATTTTTTCAATTTATTTTTTTAGTGCTTGTTTAAATTCACACTAATTATTTTTTATTTTTTTGGTTGTTCTCATGATGCATTATCCATGTGTGTTGGTAGAGAGGTTGGGTAAGTTACCAATGATTGAGGGATTTAAAAACAACAAAATGCTTGGATTCTTCAGCGGGGTTGAATAACAACATTGACAACTTATTTCCTTGATTGATGTATTTTTTTAGTGTGTGTGTATGAAACAGAAAATTTAGAATGCTGAGAAAAAGAAAAAAGGTAATGAATCATATTTCTCTCACAACATAGAAAAGATTGGAGTAAATATTGGCATTAAAAGAAACCATACAATTTACACTATTACTGAGAAAGATCATGGAGAAAAAATGAGAGAGATCTTTGGTCTCAGCAGGCCAAAAATATTGATCGCCTTTCCCTTTCCATTGAATATGCTTAATACAATAGATGATCCAAGTGCCTTCAATATTTTCCAACCTCCTCCTCCATCACACATAAACACTATTGAATCAGACATCCCGACTCAGACTCAAGCTGATTGAGACTCATACCACACAGAAAAACAACCACACATGCATTCTAGTAGAAACCATAGATAGAGGAGGAGGAGGAAAATGAGTAAGAACATGGTTAGGCTTGATATATATAGATTTTCTTCCACCTCCTTCAGCAGGATATATAATTTTTCACCTCTACCTTCCTTGTTAAGATCTAAATAATGGCTCATTACCCCTTATTAGGGCACATTATGTTAGTAATGTTATTTTTATTTATGTTGGCTTTAGTCCATTAGTTGTAATTATACCTCTAGTCTCCTATATATATACCAAAGGAGACATTTTCATTTTGAATCATCTTAGCAATTGTACATTTATGTGGGCATAAAGGGTTTCCCCTCGAAGAGCTTATTATCTGGTTCTCTCTCTTTTCAAGGCATGAGTACTTATTACGAGTTTTCTATGCTATATTGATATTTGGTTCTTAACATATGGTATCGAGGCTCAAAAGGTCTTTGGGTTCAACTGCTACATCTGAGACACCTTGGAATTTTCCTTCTATAACTTTTTCTACAATGTTTTCAGAAGGAATGACTTGATATATATTTAGTATATATGGATCAAGGTATGTTGGGTTAAAATTTCAGCTCGAGGCCTTAAGCTTTTGAAGATACAACACAGTACAAGATAGGTTACGGAATCATCATGAAGCTGAGTCATTGTGGACTTTTCTATAAAAAATTTTTTATGTAATGTTTCAGACCTAAAAATCTAGAGGATATTCACATAAATTAGTAAGGTATACGTGGTAAAAGAATTTCAGCTTGTGGGTCATCTTAAATTTGTGAATACACCGGGATCGGAATTATTTGACTAATCCTATTGACTAGTCTCAAGAAAATGTTCTAGAGTAAAAACAATCATAACTTCTTCCTAGAGTACCCAAAATTGAGTGGGAATTTGGTTTCATTGGATAGTGAACCCAGTCATGGTATTCTGAGTACGAAGTTTCATAATTACAAATCATTCATGTTGTCGCAGACGCGCTATACGCGATGAGATCTCTGGAAGGTAAAAATCAACAGGATTGTTGGGAGATTCTTGTAAATTCCTTGGCACATCAATTTTGATCGGACACAGTATGCAGGAAAAATATCGAAGGAACTTCTACAAAAAATTTTCATACCCGAGGAAGGGTATGAAACTTTTGAGATACAGCAAAAGAAAGATTTCTAGCAGAACCACCTCAAATCCAAGGTTCAACAATGATACTTGACCAACATACCACCCAAAGGGAAATTCTACACCAAATAAGCCTCCACCAAAATCCCTAATTGGACTCTTGATGAAAGGTGAATAAATGCGTGGGACATAAATGATTTACAAGAATAAGACAGTGAGGCTAAAAAGATGAACTACAAGAGATGGAAGCTAAGTTGGAAGCAATAAATACTAAGATGGATGGTTTAAAAGGAGATCATGGAAGGATTGAAAAATAGTAATAGAGAGGACACCTGAGTGAAAATGTATCCCATGAATTAATGATGAGGACACAAGGAAGGTGAATCAAGAATGGAGAAAACTCAACTTTGGGTTGAAGACCAACCGTTCCTAAGATCGATATGTGGGATTTGATGTAAAAGGACCCTGTCACATGGATACTTCGGATGGAACAATTCTTTGATCTACATAATGTTCCACATACACAAAGGTACAAATTACTTCTTTATATTTAGAACCCAATCAATTTGTATGGTATAAGATGGCTTTTGTTCATACGTCACTTTCGTCACTTGGACAATTTTACGGAAAATGATAGCACACTATGAGGATAAGGGCAATACCCTTCTTTGTAATTGATAAATCTCAAGCAAAGGGTTCGATTCTGAGAGCACATTGAGAACTTCCAAAGATGAATATAAAGGTATGAGATATTCCAAATGAGCATGATTGGCAGCGTATTCATAAGACTTAAGAAGATAACGTTTCGACAGGGTTTACCTTTTGGAACTAAAATCATTGGAGAATGCATTTAGGGTGGCAGAAATGTTGAAAGTAAAAATATGGCTATATAATACTAGAAGGATCTATCCTAACATCTATAGAGAATAATGCTCCTTCTTCTAAAACGCCCCAACCTACAAGGTTGGCCACCTCAACAATTGGAAATAAAAGAAAAGGGTTTATGCTTTAATTGTGACAACAAGTACGATAAGGGACATAAGTGTGGTGAGAAGAAATTATTCTACATAGATTGTGAAGAGGAAGAAGAACAAGAACAATCTCAAGATGAAAGCGTAGAAACAATTTCGTTTGAAGGGTTGAAGGCTCTACAAATATGTGTAATGCGTGCAGGTGCCTCCTCAAACCCTCAAGATCGAAGGATATATTAAAAAATAAAAAGGTAATAGTAGTCCTATTGAGTTAAAGAGTCTTTCCTAGAATTTTATTCACTATAAATTAGCCAAAGATCTGTTCTTTGTATATTCGGCACCATAGTTTCAAGTAATGATTACTTGGGATGGAGGAACTATCAATTTCTCAAGAAAATGCAATGAATCAATCTTACTATGGAATATGTAATGAATAGTCAATGATTGCTATACTTACATGATGGTGCTGATGTTGTACTAGGAATCGAATAGTTTTATCATTAGGAACAATGGCTTTTTAATTTTCAAGAACTTTTTGTAAAATTTTCATTGGAAGGAAATAAATTGAGCTAAGAGGTATCAAAGGCGAATTAGGTGATAAGCTCTAATGGCATTAATAGGAAGAATTATTGAAAAGGGGAATTAAGGTGTTATTGCACAACTATGCTCACTAGATGTTCAAACATCTAAGCCATCTATTCCTCTAGATCTCCAGGGATCATTGATAAGCATTCCAAAGTATTTGAAGATATTCCCAAAGGTCTTCCCACTCACTTTCGAAATCATGATCGTGATATTCACCTAATTCCTGAGTGTTCCTCCCAACATTAGGCCATCTGAGATACCCTTATGCGGAGAAGAGTGAAATTGAGCACATGGTTGAAAAAGAAATATTGGTGACATTAATGGAGCCCAACCAAAGGGATTCTTACTCACTTATAGAATGGTAGTGGTATTCAAGAAAAAGATGGCTCATGGCGTGTGTGTCCAGATTATAGAGAGATCAACAAGATCACTATTAAAGATAAGTTTCCCATTTCCTTCATTGATGAATTGTTGGAATGTAGACTACATGGAGAAATCTATTTCACAAAGATTGTATCTTCATTGATTATCATCAGTTAAGTATGAAGGAAGAAGATATCCCAAAACAACATTATGAACTCAGAGGCCATTTATGAATTTTTGGTCATGCCTTTTGTACAAATGCACCTTCCACATTCAAGGGTTGATGAATTTACATTTTCAAAACCCTTCCTTGAAAATTTTATTGTTATTATTTTTGATGATATACTAATCTATAGCAAGTCTTGGGAGGATCATGTGACATCTTGACAAGGTGCTACAACTACTAAAAGGAGCAACAACTATATGCAAAATAATCCAAAATGTTTCTTTGGAGTGAAGAACAGTATTTGTGTCATATTGTATCATGAAGGTGTCAGGTAGACCCTAACGAGATTAAGGCCATATGATGGATTGGTCGATTCCAAAACATTGAAGAATCTTAGAGGATTTTTGGGTTTGACAAGTTACTACCATAGGTTTGTTCGACACTATGGAAGAATAACATACCTTTAATGACACTAACTAAGAAGGATGCATTTTTCATGGACTCCAGAGAGGAAACTAAAGCTTTTAACAACTTAAAGAGGTGATATGCGAAGCTCTGTCTTGATCACTCGGACTTCACAAAAAGACAGCATTTTGGAATGTGATTCTTCTTGGGAAATGGAATTGGTTTTGTGCTAATGCAAGAAGGAAGGACCCACAGTTTTGAAGTCGACCACTCAAAGGGAAAGGACTTACACAAACCCATTTATGAAGAAGGATAGCAATACATGCATTGAATAAATAGCATCCTTACCTAACAGGTAGTCACTTCAAGGTCAACAGATCATGATATTTTTAAATACTTCTTGGAACAAAAGACTATCTTAAGAAGAAATTGAATGGGTAACTAAGATATTGGGTTATGATTTTGAAATGTCTAAAAAAAGGAAGAAAAAAATGTTGTGGCGAGATGCATCTTCAAGGAAGGATGAAGATGTTGAATTTCTACAATATTTATCTCGATCATCCTTGGGTGGATAATAGAAGCAAGGAACTGAATGGAAGAATGATGGAAAAGTTTGGACTCTCATTCAAGGTTGTATGATTCTGATACATTAGATACATTTACATGGAAAAAATGAGATTCATATGGTACAAAGATCGCTTATACTTGGAATTACACCTCTCCCGTGAGGAGAACTTTTCGAGATTTTGAAAACCTACTATAGAGTCCAGAAGGATTTTTTGGGATGGCCTTAAAATGATGTTCAAGGTTTGTGGCGAATGTTTGGTTGCCAACAAATGAGTGGAAACAATTAAGATGCGAGGTATTTTACAAGCATTAACCATCCCAAGTCAGCGTTGGGAGGAGGTTTCCATGGATTTCATCAGTTTACCCGAAGTCTAAAGGAAGAGTGTCATCATGGTGATTGTTGATAGATTGATAAAGTACACACACTTTTTTGCACACTCTCAACATTTCAAAGCCAATACAGTTGCCAAAACATTCATGGAGACAGTTCCATGCATGTGTGAATTATTATGAAAGTGACAAAAGATCCCATCTTGGACATTTTGGGCAATTATTTTCTTGTTTGGGTACTCAATTGGCTCATATCTCATCTATCATCCTCAATCGATGGACAAACCGAGATGAACAAATGTGCAGAGAGCTACCTTCATTGCTTCATCTCGATAAGCAAGCACAATGGTTCAAATGGTTACCCATGGCGGAATGGTAGTATAACACTTCCTTTCATGCTACCAACAAAATGACACCATTTATGGCGCTCTGTGGATACCACCTTAGCCTATCTTCTTCTCTAAAAGAAAAATCAAGGTTCAATGGAGTGGAAGATCACATCAGGCATCAACAACAAGTTCTCCAAATATTAAGGAACAGCGACCATGGCACAAATGCGTATGAAGCAATGATCAACATCATAGTGAAAGAAGTTTTTGAAGTTGTTTTAAAGACTACAATATACAAATAGATGTCCCTCAAGCAAGCCAAAAGAAGGATAATAGAGGTATCGCAAGTACTATGGCCCTTATAAGGTGTTGCAAAATATTGAGTGCTATGGCATACAAATTGGAATTACTTGCATCTTCACGTGTACAATCGGTTTTCCATGTTTCATGCTTAAAGAAGGTTATGGTGACAAGATCGGTTCAAGCTATATTGCGAACGGTGAGGAAGTAAAAATCATGGATACTAAAACCATCTTGACACAAGAATTCGCCAGTGTAGGAATAGATCCATTTCGAGGTATCTCATTAAATGGAAGGAAACTATCGAGTTGCAGAAGATTTCACTTGGGAAGATGAGTCTTTTTATCTGAAGCATCGAGTTACCTCAATCATTGCAGATAACACTTGTCTCCAGGGGAGGGCATGTTAAGCCCTAAATAATGGCTCATTACCTTAATTAGGGCATATTAATATTAATGTACTATTTTATTTATGTTGGCTTTAGTCCATTAGTTGTAATTATGCCTCTGGTCTCCTATATATATAGGAGACCTTTCATTTGAATCATCTTGTAATTGTACATTTATGTGGGCATAAGGAGGTTGCCCCTCGAAGAAGGCTTATTATATGAGTTTCTCTCTTTTCAAGGCATTCAGTACTTGTGCGGTTTTTCTATGCCATATTGATGTTGGTTCTTAACATTCCTCTCTCGAACCATCGATCCCTTACAGAGAAACAAATTCCCTCTCTCTCTTCAAACGCATGCTCATGTTGTTTTAGTTCAATATAGTATGGTTGTGCTTTTTAAAATATTGATGTTTCAGTTTGATTTCCCTCTTGTTTAGAATTTAGCACTAATTTTTTTTTTTTTTTTTTTTTTTTTTGTTTTTTTTTAGTTTCTATTTGGTACCGTTTAGAATTTAGTACTAATTTAAAAAAAATTAGGGCATTCTTAGGATGCATTGTTCATGGCATGCTAGCAGAGAGACTGCATAAGTTCTTTTATCTCATTCAAATACATGGTTTTTTCAATTTATTTTTGTACTGTTTATAATTTAACACTAATTTATTTTTATGGTTTCTCATGATGCATCATTGTCCATGACTATTGGTATAGAGGTTGGATAAGTTCTTTTATTTCATTTACCATTGTTAATGGTATTCTCCTTTATTGGAATCACTCTGAACCTTATGATAATAGGTGTTGGATATGTTGGTTGTAAAACTTCCTATCAGAAAAACATTCCCCTTTTGATTTGAGAGTATTTTCAAAAACTTCCTACATAGTTTATTCCAGAAAGTTTAAGCTTATCATATTATATATTTTTTGTTTTGGATTTAAAATTCCTTAAGATTGAGAACACCAATTTATTGAGGATTGTCTCTTATAAAACATGTGATATTTTTTCTTTGTAATACCCAAACAAATATTTTCCCGAGGGTTCCACATATAATACAGAATATCAATTTTATTAAAGGTTTAGAGTTAAGAGAAAGCATTCTATTAGTATCTTGAATAATCATATTTTATTTACACAATATCTTAGTAGAGGATTGTTTCCTATATACTTCGATTCTGACATTGAGTCATCCACATATTTTAATAGCTTAAATGGGGAGAAAAGGGAAATACTATAAAGTTCCATTTCTTCTCTTTCAAGCATATTGCAATTAATCACTCAACCATAGGCTAGATGCATTGAGCCTTATATATATATATATATATATATATATATATATATATATATATATATATAGAGAGAGAGAGAGAGAGAGAGAGAGAGAGATTGTATGTTGATTATCTCGCTCTCTCTCCATCCTCTACAAAACTATCAACAATGGATTTTGTGGAGAGTAATTCTCCTCTATTTAGGACCACCAATAACCTTATGACAATAGGAATTGAGCATGTTCATTATAAAACTCTCTATCATGAAAATGTTCCCTCTCATTATAGAGTTGTTTTATTTTTTTGATTAGGGTTAGGGCTCCTCAAGGTTAGGGATACCATTGGTTTTAGTTGTTTGTTATAAAATAGTTGGGATTTTTTCTTTTAAAAACCTGTATGAATCTCTATCTCCTAAATGCGAGATATATTTATTTTTTCTTTTAAAAACCTGTATGAATCTCTATCTCCTAAATGCGAGATATATTTAATGATACTTGCAAAATCAATCTTCCATAGTGAGTTAAAGCCTAGGTTTAGAAATTGTAATTGGAAGTTAATCTCATATTGTCTTCACTTTAGAAGTGCCAAGCTCATATACTATGCCATTATTGAGACAATTGGTACATTTCATAGAAGCACTTAAAAGTTTATAGGAATATTGACTAAGTGGGAAGGGTTTTTCATATATAGTTCAAATCCAAAAGGGGGTAGGGCATGTATAAATCTGTAGACTTTACCAGTCAAATCGTTGGGTGGAGGGGGTCCCTTGTCCCACAAACAAGGGGGTCTCATACACCAATTTGGTGTCTGGCTTGGCCGTGACCTTAAAAATAGATTATTATTATTATTACTACTACTAAATATTAATTTTATTGAAGGTTAAGAAGGTTGAGATTTCAAGGAAAGAAACTCACTAGTCTCTTGAATGATCATGTTTTATCACACAATATATAGTAGGAAGATAGATTCCTCTACTCAATTTCACAACGAATCATCCACATCTTACAATAGATTAATTGGGGAGAGAAGATACATACCATAAAATTCCATTTCTATATCTCGTAGTAGAGTATTTAACCCCAATTGGAAACATCATCCATGCGAAAAATATTCATAGAGTGTAACACACATGACTCGTTAAAGAGTCTTTTAAGGGATGGGCATTATAATTTCGTTTTCATTAACTATATCAAGTCCTAATTATGACATTTCCCTTGTCTTCTACTCGCCACGAGCTTTCTAACGGTTTCCACCATACTAAAATTTGGGTTCTGGATTGCAAGTTATTGCCTCCCAAAGCTCTGTGGGCGTTATTAGTCAAGGAACCCGTGGGTCCATCTCATTCTAACATATCTAGATTTCTATATCTATGGTGGAATTCCATCTACCGTCAAATCCAACGGTGGGGATTTTTCCTTATTGAACACACAGGCTAGAGGGGAGTTCGACATTCGGCTCTGAACACCTCTTTTTTGTTCTGTGCATGCATTCCCTGGAGTCCAGAAATATCAAACTCCCAAAGGAGCCCGAAGTCTCACCACTTGGCTTTGACCTTCGAGTCTTTCAGTTTATCTGTGATAGTACACCCCAAACCTCCGAAGTCCCGGACACCTGAAGGGTTCTCCTTGCACGAGGTGACGTATTAAACACATAGGTAAGGATAGGTGGGCCCCGACTACTCCACCCACCAATAAAAAAAGAGAAAATGTACCAAGGGGGGATGACACATGGACCCTTCAGTGGGTGACATGTGTCACGTGTTAATGGGCCTATAGGGTCTGTGAAACATACGAATCCAGGTGACACATGGCACATCAAACATGGGTCCACATCACCCTGGGTGTTGTAAGCGTACCCCTTCACCTCAGACTAATCGCCTTCAAAGTACTTTGATCATACGGTCATGGTGTGTCCATGTAACCCCTCGATCTACCACATTCGTTACTTCGTAAATTCGGTGTTCAGGGAATTTGTGGCGTGAATTCCTCCTTGCTCCCGTAGTGTTCAACGTCAGACTAACCATGGTCGTGATCTAATGGTTAGGAGAGATCCTGAAGGGTCTCTATATCTATGGTTCATGTTTATTTGTAGCTCCGACATTCATGGAGTTTACTCGTTACACACTCCTCATCTCCCGGAGTAGGAATTCACCGAAGTGCCGAATACAGTTCAAATCCAACGGTCAGGGGGGATCCTAAAGCATCCTCGGATCTATGGCTCCTATCGCTTTGTAACATCAACATTCAAAGGTTCCCTCGCCTTGAACCATAGTTCCTTCTGGAGTGTCAAACTTCTGAAGTCTCGGGTACTAGATCAAATGGT
>SNQJ01S0154655.1:0-10160 GCA_010110895.2 Picea sitchensis
CTTGTATTGTGTGTCTTCTGTGTTTTGTTTCTGCATTTGTTTTATTTTATTGCTCCACGGTCCTATTTTTCTAACACATGGTTATCCTTCAACCTTAGTATCCACTCCTGCAATAAATGTGGAAAATCACAGAAAACAACTTTGTGTAAATCAGTAAACACATATTTCTCAAGGTATTTATAGGGTGTTATTCTATGGTTTCGGTTATCTTTCTGTGCAAACTCCAACTCTTTTGTTCTCAGCCATTTTTTGATCTCTGCTTTTGTGGGATTCCATGGTATCAACATCCCCTTCTAGTAGCTCATTGATTTCTTCTTTTCTTTACTCTTCTCTTGCTCAACCTATCTCATCTACTCAAGCTTATATTGTTCCTACTAATGGAAACAAAATCATTTTTTGGTTTTAAAATTATTCTATTATGTCTGAGTTCGTATAGAGTGACCCGAGGTTCATGTCTGTTCGATTTTCCAACAAATCCTCTAAAACTATCGACCCTCCTGGTAAACCAGAAGGCAACACAACGCATGGAGTGCACTGCACAGTCTCACCGTAGATAGATTTAATGGGTGCATGCAATATGCATGTGTTTATAGCCTAGGATTGAGTGTGATATAGGAGATTTGTATATTCAACTACTATTATGACTGGTAAATGCGATATACTTTCATTTGTGAATAAGCAGGAAATATAGCAACTCATTTATTAAAACAACAACAAATACTGAAAGATGATAATGATATGCATGCATTAAATTACACAACATAGATGTTACCATGGTTCACCCCCTCCTGGGCTACAACCACAAAGATTTGTCTCTTATCTCTTTTATTATCGTCGTTCTGTCATTCCAGTGCCTCGCGCTTTACAATTCTTCTCAATTGGGTAAGATCTATATGAGGTCGACTAGATTGCACTAGGATCCTCAGCCTATGATCTAACCCTCAATATCTTCCCTCCCAAACCCTATCTATCTCAACAAATTCCAAAATTAGGTCATACAACAAGATATTACATCTCGCAACAACTCATAAATAACTAGCTAAACGCGATAATACTTTGAACCATTATCATACCTAAGTAATATATTCTATCTCTTTTTTATGACACATAAGTATCTATATTTATACATTTTTGGCTACTCAACCCTTACAATACATTTAAAAAACCCTAACCCTAACATCTTTAGGTCTTCCCCGCATGCGTGCATGTTTTTCTTTCGTTGAGCTGTCTCTTTGCTCATGCATGCTTTCTTTATCAAAATCACCTTTCTTTTCATTGGTCTGCTTCCAATAATGACTTTGGTGGTATTTGTGGTAGATTGAACAGGGATATGGTGGCTATATAAGCTACCAATCATTGATGAATATGAATCCTGAGAGGAGGAAGCACCTCCCGTACCACTAGAGCCACAACTAGATGTCATCTTATGGATGATAAATGAGAGAAAGAAAGACAAACTGGATGAATCAGACAAATTTCTTCTCAGAGCACTTTGTTGGGAAGATAACACAACGTTCCTTCTTACTATTTCAGCAATAGGACTGATTCCAGGTGAAAATCCTCTTCTTCTCATAGAAGCACAAGAGTATAAGGACATGAACAAAAGGCCAAAACTGAAGAAACAAGAAAGCCATTGTTGATTTCTAGGTTGTCTATGTCTAGCTTCCAATCTTTCTTGTGCACTAATATCGTGTTCAATTTTTGCCCAAGAATGGTTAAACTCAGCATGGGTATTGGCAGTGTCTAAATTGGTGTTAAACAAGTTCAAAGCAATGCTAGTCTGATCTTGAAGACCGTGCTCAATATTGGGTTGCCTTACAACAGGCACAATCATTAAGAAATAAAACAGTCAAAGAATCAATATTAGAAAAATAGATGCATCAATGAAAATCAAGTATAAACATTAATCAAAGAAATATCGAAGATCTCCCATGTATGGTCGCCAAAACAATGTTGAAGGAAATATATGAAATGATCTTACTCAAGCATTTTCATATTTTGCTTGGCTAAAGAAAAATAGACAGGAATATCACCCTATGTTTATAAACAACAAAAAATATCATCCTAACTCACAAGTATTAATTACGAGTGCTTAGGCTAGTATTTTATAAATAAAAATCTTGTTGGAAATTCACTTTTTATATGATTTTTTGAATATAACAGTTGCTGAAATAAATGTAGAGACATAATTAAATACACCAAGATGATAATCAAGACCGATGAGACATAAAGCAATCCTTTATTTCATTCCAATTCATCAAAGAGTCATTCCCTTTACAAAATATCATACATAAATTTTGGACCAAAGTCAAACTTAGACATCCCCGATGGAGCTTACAAAAGGACCTCTGATAGAAAACCAAAAATGAACTCTAAAAGATGGATCATCTTGCCACAAATTTATTCCCACTCGACTCTGCACAGTAGCCTTTGTCAGTCATGAAAACTAATTCACAAACATACAAGTCTACACAAACTATCAAAGATAGATCAACATCTCTGAAAAACAAGTGTCTGAATGATGTAATTCAGCCTTGAATGTTGTTGTCTATGATAATACCCTGCTATCATAAAAGTGAATTAGGCTTGTGATAAATTAAGGAATGAATGAAAACTGAACTATCTCAACATAAACTCAAAGAGAAAGCCTTAGTATGTTTGTCCTTCTCTCTCCCTTTGTTCCTCCCTTTCCTTTTTCCTTTAAGCAAATTAGAATTGGTTGAAGTAGTTGAAACAGTCATTATTTAAGTTAACTAAAACTCAACCAACTTTTATTTAAGGGGGGAAAAGTCATAAATCATAATAGGGTTTTTTTTTTAAATAAATAATAACTAGTAGGTTGGACCCCTTGTGACTCCCTTTAACTCATAACAATCATAACATAACTAGTTAGTTAAGAAAAACACCCCTCCTTGTGAATCCCCTCATCACATTAACATTTGACAATTTATCTCATTATATTTGACATTCTTTTCAAAAATTCATTACTCATATATCCAAAATATAAAACACTTTGTTCAAAAATTCTTGAAGTCAACTGTCATCAACAATAGATAAAATAAAAGAAACTCAAAAACCATATTTCACACTCTGAGATGTAATATTTCCTTGATTATTGTTGTCACCCTTTGATTTTCTTGAATTTTCCTTTGGCTGTGATGATCCCTTAGGCCTAATCTCGTTGATCACGTGAGAACAATCATCCCTCAAATGCATCTGGGAAAAAACGGATTTATCAGAGCCATTGGAGGGTGATGAAGGGGCAGCAGTGGCTTTTCCTTTGTCAAGGGCATGGTGGGCCTCGATTTTAAAACCTTTTCTAGCATGAGAGAACTGAACTAGTGAGTGAAAAGGTACATCTTGGACAATGGGTTTAATAGGTGGGGGAGAAGGTAGGGATAAATTGGGCCAGCCACAATGTTGGGAGACTGCTAGGTGGACAATCTCTTTCCATCTGTCGTTTTCAAGAACCTCAGGTTGCAATGAGACATGAGGGGGCATGGGAATACCAGGGGCTTGTGGATGTTGGAAAGGAGGCCTTTCATGCCTAGGTTGGACCATTCCTTGACCAATCCAATTGAAAAATATGGCCTGAAACAACTAGCCAATCTCTTGTGAGTCAGCATCAAAATGTATGGATAACCTTGGCCTTCTTGGGCCTATGTTCCAATTACCCCTCCCTCGGTTGTCTCTGCCATGGCTGAAAAAAATCATTCCTGCATGCATTATGGATTAGCAAATAGTCTTTTAAACAACCATACATGATAACTCTTTAAAAATATGAAATAGATTTTAGCTCAGCACATATCAAGCTCATGCAATCCAATCTATAAAAATTGTTTAACTGTTGGCACTGATCAGGGGGTAAACAAAGGTACTCTGATATGCGAGGGGATTGTAGTAAGTGAAAAAATGATAAAATGAGGGGGAAATAAACACAATTACTTCTCAAAGGCCACAAAAATCAACTGTAATCCGACCAAAAGAACATCACAATAATCCAACGACTTTAAACTACTTCAATACATAAATTTTCTTGACTGTAATTAATTTTAGAAAAGGGAGTGAAAAATGAATGTGGGAAGGCGAGGGTGTTGTAATTAGCGGAAAACAAAATAATGGTAGGGAAAGAGAGTGATTATTGTTCATAAAATTAATTAAGTGATCCACAAAACCATTCTATAAAGAAATCTACCAACCAAATTACCACTGTGACCCAAAAAACCACTACTATGCATAATTCAAACAATTATGGGCATTAACTTGTTCACTGTTTGAAATCAAATATTTAACACAGTGTCATCAACCAAGATAGTACGCATTCCAAAACAATCTGTAGGGGAGTTATGTTCCTCTTATTTATCTATTTAACATCTTATAACAATTATCAAATGTATACATAGTAAGTATTTCCACTCAGTTCAGCATCAAAATCAATCATTTCCCATGAATTATTCCAATCATCAAATATGAACTGAAATGTTGTGCTCGATTTTGTCTTTTAATCATTTGATAATTAAATTTCCATGAAGTTATACTGTCACAACATCAGTGCCAATCAATGTTAAAAAACAGAGTATTCATTTAACATACAGAGTGGATAGTTGACACCACAATTCACATTAAAACTTGCAAGATCCTGACTTTCCATTTAAACACACATACAATAATTACCACTCCAACACATGCTACGTTATAGAAAACACAAAACCATTCAATCAAAGCAAGTGTATTTTTGTGACTTTACAAGCCCAATTCAACGAGGCATCAACAATAGGCCCGATTTTACAAAAATTGAACAAATTCCAACAATCCATGTTCAAAAACCCGTGACTTCCTCCAATGGTGCAATCAATTAATATTGATAACAACACATTGGATAACCATTCCATAGTTACCATTATTTCAAATTCCAATTTGACAATTTTAAAACACACTGTCACAACATTATTATCTCAACCTATCGTGTCGATCTATCAATCAAACACAAGGAGGCAGCAACAGTATTTCTCAAATCAATCAAACTGCATCCAAAACCATACTTTGTAACAACTTGTGCCCATCCTTGATAATGCAATTAAATAACCATATCATGTACAATGGATGGAAATGTCATAAACACCCCGAAGGAAATAACCATTTGGCCATTAAAACACATAGTTACAGTAATCCTTGATTCATGTTGTAGGAACACCACTCATACCAATGCATTACGTGCTAAGCGTCATTGTGCATCAATCAATTGGAACTAATGCCTAGTTAACATTTCAATAATCCCAATGCAACAGACAGTGACTGTGTATCAACCACATTTTCTAATCAACCAACTTCAATGTTGAGCTTAACAAATTGGTTGTCATAATAACCAATTCCAGTGACTATAACCCAAAACCACTATCGGGATAATCAACAGAGATGATTCGACAATAGAACATTATCGACAATGCATCACCAACCTATAACCATCGATCATGTATCCAACATGACATAAAGGTCAGTTCCCTTTATCAAAACTGAGCTTGTAGTAATCAAGGATTGGCCCTGTGAACCAACCCAGGGAGACATAGGGTCGACTCCTGACAACATATAGAAGCCTTTGAGACTAATTGTGCATGCACAGGTTATACCACAAATGTCTTCACAGACAGGATGACAATCCCATGATAGAGGAGACTATGAACAGAGGGTCAACACTCCATTTTGATTCTGCAGCGACACCTAGAAAATGCAACATGTAACCCTCATGGCCTCCCCAATCAACCCAAGAATATTGAGACAGGACAAGGTCGAGACATAACAACCACATTAAGCAATACCCTTGGAAAACAACCATCACAACCTTCTGTGTGACATGAACGAACTGATACGCAAGTGAAGCAAAGTACAGTGACACAGTGCGTTCAAAACCCCATAACAAAAAAAGAATGGGTATGGAAAATTAAGGCATGGAGATAGCCAACCACTCCAAAACAAATGAAAACCTTCTAACTAAAACCATCAAGAATGACAGAGAGCCTTTATGGCTTCCAATACTCAGAACGACCGATAACTCTATGACTTCAAACTTCATTGCAAAAACAAAACACCAACAATTCATTCCAGAAAAAGTCACCAAATAACCCAGACATCAATAAATATAAACTTAAAACACAAATTACAAGTTTTATATAAAATATTGATTTAGATATCCAACTCTAGGAGACACAAATCCCCTTGTTATAGGGCACCAACCCTAGGATTCACCAACTCCCTTGTTTCAGGGGTCCAACCCTAGGAAGCACCAACTCCATTGTTTTAGGGCTCCAACCCTAGGAAGAACCATCTTCCTTGTTTTAGGGAATGAACCCTATTAATCACCAACTCCATTTATATAAACTTTAATTAGAAAAAGATATTAATCCTTCCTTACTCCTCCCTTCCACCCTCACTTCATCAATATCTTCGTCTTTATTCCTTGGACTTTACACTTGATTTTGATCTTCTTATGTAGATCTCAGAGACACTTTTCTTTCACCATACCTTTATGGTTATATAGTATTCCGATAGATATGAAATTGAACCATTGTGTCTTTTTAATAATGAACCATTGCACCTCTTCTTTTAATTAACACAAATGGTAAATTTTTGTTTATCAATTGATTTTCGAATACCAAATCAAATAGTGATTTTCGTATGAAGATTTTTCAGTGAAGAAAATGAATTTAAAATTATACAAAATGGGTTTTGTGCAGAACATGCACAATTATCTGCATCGTGTTTCCACAAAAAATGTAAGAGATGATGGTATGGGTGGTTCTTTGAAGGAAACTTACGTAGATTTATTGTTGCAGCTTCCTTCTAAACTTGGCAAATGAGGCATCCACTTAAGCAACAAATATATTGTCACAGATCCACATGATCGATAGCTATGACTGAGATCTATTTCCTTGGTGCTTATCCTCTTAAGCACTTATTCTTCATCTGATTAATCCATGTAACCAAACGTTGTGACCACAAGATAAAAATGGCGCTTAATCTCAATGTTCATTACACACTAACTCTTCATCTCCCATATGATCATAACCTATGGCCAGGGGATAGAAGCAAGTCCTATGAACTTTGGCCTTTGGGATATTCTCCCTTTACAATGTTTCAAATTTCCCAGTGTTTGACCTACTAAAGGGATAATAAAGTAATGATGATTGCTTGTCATCAGTTGACAACTCCCCCTTACTCTATCCTTCCACTAGCTTAATCCAATTGCTATGACTTAATGAAGTGTTTATATGGATGGTATTTATTTATTTTGAAACTTCGGTACTCCAGGACTATGGGATATTACAACTCTAAAGTCGTTTAACTCCCCTGGATTTATACCTCCAAAGTTTTTATGCCATCCTTCCACTGCTTGATCTAATGGCCCACATTACTCCCAAATTATTCCTCGGATCTAACAGTTGGTGATATTTTAGGGCTTCGACACTCCGTGACTTTGGGAATTTGTGACTTACCCTATCCTTCCACTATACTCGATCAAACGGTCGATAATTCACCTAAAGTTCCTCCTTGATCCGACAGTTGGCAGGATTTTGGGGCTTCAACACTACGAGACTCTGAGAATCTATGGCTTACCCTCTCCTTCCAATATACTCAATTGGATGGTATACAATTGACCCAAAGTTATTCCTTTATTCGATGTTTGGAGGGATTTTAGTGCTTTCGCGACTTCGTGATTTCATGCCTCTACCTTTTCACCAATAATCGTTGAAGTGGCGAAGTTTCGGAGTCCTGAACCTTTTATAAAAAATTTAGAGACTTTGATTGATGGCCTACGTTAATTCATGGTTTCGACCTTTGGGGATTCCACCTGTTTCAAAGTCATTTATCCCCAAAACGATCAACATTGAATGACCAAAGAACTCATCAACCCATTCGAATGGATAAGGTTTTAATGGTTCGATATGACGGCTCTGGTTATACCCAAAATTCCTCAACTAGATCTGACAACTCTCATTTATCCACCTTCTCCTGAAGCTTTATTGAAATAGGGTCAATGTCCTCCATAGGTTCAATTCCTATGAGACGCTTTTTGATTTACACTTGGATTCCAACTAAACCATGATCGTTTTTCTGTGCTTTCGGTCAGCAATCGATGATTGTCATATCTCCCGATTGTAACATAGTTTCCTCACAGTTTTGAAGTTATTTCTAAAGTTGATTTGTTGGTAATTTGATCCCAATAAAAATTCCTTAAAGATATCCTTTTCCTAAGGTTTCCTTCGAACTTTCCAAAGGTCTTAATGCTACCCACTCTGATTTTGTGCAACCTATTATGAGGGAAAAAATCTCTATGGCCAAGGGTAAACCACAACAGACAGGTATGACTGCAGAAATCAACTCAACTCCATCGTATGCTATATAAACTAATGTGCATGATAAGACAGAGGCCTACCTCGATCCAACGTTCGATGATGTTCCATCGTTGATCACTTCAACCCAAAGCTTTATACCTACAACAAGTTCTCAACAAACTAGCAGAGAAAGTATATAGTGTATATAGTGATAATATAAAGGGGTTAGCACATCAGAGAGCATAATCCATTGATAAACATTACAAACATGCCCATGGATAATAATAATATATTTGCATGATATCAATAGGACGAGAAAGGAGTATTTCTATTAATATTGGATCAACAAAAGTGACAACGTTACAAACTTCTATTTCGACACGGTTCAAAACAAAGAAACCAAGTTCCTTCCAACTCGGCCTACACCACTTCAATCCTCCACCAAAGGCAAGCTTACAGGAGAGAGATAATAAGTTTCTCTCAACAATAGGGAAAGAGCATGGTTGTTGAACACTTTGTTCACACTTGAGGGACAAAGGGATGGATACTCAATATGAAGTAATTTCTCCAGAGTAACTTTTCTCTCAAAGTTGAATGCTTTCTCCTCTTTTCCATAGCTCGGAATTGTTCTCTTATTGCAATCAAAATGAAATTGAAGGGCCGAGTCAGAACATTTCCAGTATATGGAAGGCCAAGGATCAGAGATCTCCTGTCCTGACATGGAAACCTGACTCCATTTTGTATTTTCTGGCACAAATCCTAATGTACATGGGTTGTGGTGGAGTAGCCTACGTATACGCATGATGTATAGCAGATAGGGTGCATATATGTGTAAAAATATGTATTTTTGGCTCTGGATTCATCAAAAATGGATGACTACATAGGGAAATGGAAAAAGGCCCTCTATGCAAGATAACAATGTTGAGGCAAATCTTTCTATAATAGATGCCCCCTAATGTGTGAGATCAGAGGAGTATTTACGATGGTCGAAATACATAAAATAACCTAGGAGTGGAGTGGTAGAGAACCATCTAGACGAACTCGACTACTCATTACATTTTGTATTGACTTTTCATACATGGCTGCCAAGAATATAATGCAGATCCATGTGGAAAATATACCAAATAAGTGTTTATGGCCATGAATAGGCTGTTATCACCCTATAAGTTATAGGAACAACTGATGACTGGAATATTATATATCTCTAGTGTTTTTTTTGACAAATCATTTTTCATTCTGCAAATAATTTGAAAAGAAAAGAAAAAATAAAGAAAAAGAAAAGAGGGCATAAAAGAATTTCAATAAAAGCCCCATGCAATAATAGTAACTTGGTCCATACCTTTCAAGCATGGGCAAGTTCTTTTTAAATTGATGTTGATAGGATTAGTGAATAAGCTTGGCTAAACTATTCAATCTTAGCCAATCGATCTAGGGTAGATTAGTGAATAAATCTGGCCAGACTGTCTAATCTTGGTCAGATAGCCCCAGGGTAGAGTAAATTCTTAACCCAACAGTCTAATCTAGGTTAATTTTCATAGGAAACTAGGTTAGAAGATAGGCTAGTGTATTTACTTCAATAAAACCAGCTTGATGATCAATGTTACACCATGATTTGGATACCTAAAAGGTTGTTGGACTAACCCCTTGGTGATGTAGACATGAAAAGCCTTGGGAAAAAACCCGTGAAATGCACTCATCCTAAGTTTCTTGGCGCATGTATTTTCTGTGCCCTCACTTATGCTCCATTCATATATCAATGGTCCAGATGATTGCACCCAAATCTACGGTGAACAGTTCTTTCCGGACACCCCTGATCATTCAACCTTTAAT
>SNQJ01S0154655.1:22639-36821 GCA_010110895.2 Picea sitchensis
CTCCCCCATTCGCTCATGGTAAGCCCCCTCACCATAATTTTTACCCCAATCGGTAACCGCCACTTCACCCATCCGTATTCCTCAGTCACCATCACCTGCCATCTCACACTCTAAATGATCCGTTGGCCATTTATTACTAGATAACCTATCCATTAACCAGCTAACCTGTCTCCCGCGCCCAACAGATACCCGTTTACTCAAAACTACCCTCACCCTGCTTTCTTTCACCATTTACTCGCTCATCGCACAAGAGAATTTTTACCTCATTTTCTCCATTTTGTTAGTCACCCCCATCTACATTCATCCCCTCTAATGTTGTTTTTCGCAGGTACCATTGCAGTAATGGCGCCAAAGTCAAAATGAGCAGAAGAAGAGGAGAATCTGTTTCTCCCACCTCCTGTCAACCTCGACAGGATACCACTGGCTGACAAAGATTATTTAATCATAGATACTAAGTGCGATTTCGATTTCAAAGACCTCCAGTCATGGCTCAAAGAATTTTTCCTGGACTAGAGTGATGAAATTGGACTCTGGGAGTCCAATCTACCCTTGTATCTCTTTCCTCAAATTCACCTTTTTCCATAGTTTGCCCTCAAATGCCAAGCCCACTACATTCCCAAGCAAAGAGCCATCGTTTTGCTCGTCTGGAGAAATTATGTTCCTCATCACACCTGAAACCATCGACCAAATGATGCAAATACCCCAAGATGACTTTGCATCACCTTTTAACCTAGAAATTCTCACAGAATTATACCCGAAAATGACCTTCCCCCAAAGATCTCAAATATTTGAGCTTTTCCTCCCACCATTCGCTCAATTTCCCTCCACAAATCCACCTTATCCTTCTTCCATGTTTTCGACCAAAGGAAACCAGATCATCTCATCCCTATGCACCTTCTTGGGATACTATTCAGATCAGTGGGTAGATGAACCCATTCTGGGACTTTTATCCATTTTCTCCACTGATGAAAAGCCCACTACCCAGTTCGACTTCAGCACGTTCCTGGTGAACAATATTCATGAGCAGTTCGTCAATTTCGACACGGAAGGCATGTTCTGTTATTCTTCCATACTGGCATACTTGTTTGTTTTCTTCCAAGTGAACAAATTTGCTTTTTCCATGCAGAAGATGGATGGAGATGGTGGACCCCAGGCAATGACCGCATGGACCTCCTTGCTCAAGCATAACTCCATAAAATTCAATTTCAAGGAGTTCATCGATCAATTCTACCACCCAGTGGTAAGTATGTTTAGTGACAGGCCCGAGCCTAGGATAAATGATGAAGTTTAGAGGATCCTGCATCTCTTGGATCACACAAAGATAGGTGATTGGTATTTATACCAAAATCACACTGAGATCAGAGTATATGGGTGCGAGTTGGTACCGTATAAGCTGCCCAAATACATACCTGTCAGAATGTTTTCCCTGGAGTACATAAGGCATATGATAAACTCTGATGATATTCACTTTGTGTCACTAAAGAAAAAGCAACAGCTCAGAATCAAAGGGAAGATTGGCTCTTTCATTTGCAACAATCGTGGTGCTGGAGACGAAGAAGATAGGCTACTGAAGGAAATGAAGTTCTTCATGAGTTTCCCATGGAATTATGATCCGTGTGGGATTATCTTTGAGATGAGGGTGAAAAACAAAAACATCCCATATGTCCACAAATCTAGGCCTGAAGTCGAGAAATTTGTAAACCAGACAGTATGGGAACCTAACCCTTTGGTCGAAGCAAAACAACAGGATCCCCCTGCCACTGTATCACAAACAACCACCCCATAGGTTCTGAAAGAGAAAAGGCCTAGGCAAGATTTGTCTCTACCTATCACTGAAGTGTCGTCAAAAGAATTCCAGTTGCATACCAAGAGGTCTAAAACCATTTCAGCTCCTGACCTGACTGGGGAAAAGGAAGTCTCGTCTACTATAGTGACCAAGGTTGATAGGCCACCCCTCAGTGAAAGCCTCTAGCATATCATAACCTCAGCATTGTCAAAGAAATCTACAGATACTCCATACACCACCTAGCCAAGCAAGGTAGGACTGAAGCTGAGCATCTTTGAAAAATATGATCTGATCAAGAAAAGGAACTAGACCCTAACCAGCGGCACTTGCGCCCAATTCTGGAAGAAGACGTCGACTGCACAACATAGGTTGTTATCGGCTTTTGAGACTGAGAAGGGAAGAATGCATATGACATTCCTCCAAGCACAGGTGTCAGATCCAAAGGTAATCACTGATTACAAAAGGGCCACCTTTGAATTCCAAACTAAGGATGTGCATCCGGCCGATCAGATGGATCTGAACAAGAAAATAGGAGAGATGGTTTTCTATACATTGGAACATGCTTCCATGGCTGCGTCCAAATTGCAAGTGTCCCCGAACAACATCCAAACATAGTTGAAGTTGGAAAAGATCTCATCTTTTGACAAGGACAACAGGATCAAGACTTTGGAGGAACTGGTCCTCAATATTGGTTACGATCCTTTGAAGGTGAAATCAGTCGAGGATATGATTAAGAACAAAAATGCTGACATAGCCTCCTTAAGGAAACAACTGAAACTGCCGCCAATAGAGGATTCGCAGGCAAAGGAGATAGCAAAGACAGAAGGAGAAAAATATGAAATGTTCAAGCTACTCATGGAGCAGAATGCACAACTAAAGGAAATGGAAGTTGAGATGGAGAATCTAGTAAAAGAGAAAGAACAACTGAAGCCAATGGAATTCATTCCATTGAGTGCCATTCCACTTTTGGGAGTGAGCACAACATCAGTAACAGAAGTCCCATCCACAACTCCACTGACATCCCTGGAAAAGACAACCAAATTGGCTAATTCTATGGAAAAGATGAACCTACAGGAAACAGAGATCAACAGGCTCAAAAAGGAGATTGAGAACCTTCAGGAACTCAAATCTTCCTTTTAGATCAGCCTCTCCAAGGAAAAGCATGTGACAAACCAGCTCAAACAAGAGTTACAAAAGCTCCGAAAGAAAACAGTGGCAGGTAAAACTTTTGTTGAGGTTAAAGAAAGTTTCTGGACAGACATCACCAAGTCTATGAACAAGATATGGCCCATGATACAGATCATGTTTGAGTAGAATGAATTGGTGCAGAGAAGAAAACAGGCCATTTAGAAGATCAGATCAAAATTGTGAGAGATGCCAACACAGGCTAATGAAATCATCAAGTTCCTAAATTCTAAGACCAGGGAGGAGATGGAAGAGCTAAAAATTGAATATAGAAAAAAGACTATCCTTGAGGTCAAGAGAGTTTTGACCAAGAGAGGATTAATGCTTCATCTGGAAGAAAAGGTTCAGGCCATGGAAGGCTACTCAAAGTCAACATGCCCAGTCATCTTCGATGGGAAGGACTCTGTGATCTGATCGAGTAGTTGATGAGATGTCCCAACCCAGTCATTTTTCTAGTCAGATGAGGTCGTCCAGAGGCCTCACCAATGGTCCACCCAGAAAACAGCATGCAGTTGTGACACATCATCAAGCAGTTCCTAGATTTATGAAATTTGTTAAGTTAGTTAGGCTAAAAATAGATTTAGCACGTCCTGGTCATTGATGATAGGATCGTTTGTAATTTTGAGTTATAAATACTTCATCTTTCGAAGTATTGAGGGTTGTTGATATTCACGCCCTGAAGCTATTAGACTGTAATATTTTTGAAGAGATCTTCCATTAATACAGAGGCATTTTACAGGATTCTTGCGTGTATTCACTGGTGATGTTTTTCTATCTAAGTTAAATGTTATTTTCTCTTTGTTATCACACTGTTTTCTAAATCTAATCTTTGGAAGTAACGAATGTTGCAGGATTTATCTCATATACCCTATTTCAGACTTAAAATATTTTAGTTTTTTATCTTCTCATTTTACAATAAAGAAATTCTTAGCTGCTTCTTTGTTGTGATTGTCCTTCTCATCTTTTCTGCTATACCTCATTCATGCTACTGAAGAATCCAGTGATTATATTATCTCACCCTGAGAAAGGCTCCATTGTTTTTCTGGTTCGTATTTCATCTTTACGACATAGACCCCATATCCCAATGGATGTGTAAACTATCTCAACCAACTCGACAAACACTACGACAACAAAACCGACTTATTTATTTATCTATCCTAATATTTAAAAATTTGAAACATATCTAAATCATATAGAGAGATCCCTCTATGAAATTGGAAGGGCTAGATCCCAGCTTCAAAAGAGGTTGGATAAAGTTACCTCTTGTAGATTTCTTCTTCTGAACAACCTCTAGGAAATTTACAGAGCACTAACATAGGCAAATACAAATGCGGTTACATGCCAAAAGATGTCATAGTCATGAACAAGGCCTAGTGAAACTAGTCTCAAAGCCAATATGAAGATATATGTATCCCATGGAGTACAATTTGATCTCCCATGATCACTAAAGTCAAATAGGTGTTGGTCCTAATGAAAAAGGAAGAAATAGCTCAGGAAAGCTACGGCGACATAGTGATGTCTTCAAGTCTTCTACACTATCCTCCACGAGTGCAAGCCTACATCATGTGAATAAAGGAGTTGAGGTCGAACACAATGAGACATCATTTGATTACCAGGCATTCAGGTATATCGTTAACAAACGCAAGACAATCTACCAATAATGAAAGTAGGTATCAAGGAACCGAGTACATTCCTACAAGTGTGAATAAAGGAGTCAGTGTCAAACACTTGAGGAATCCATTGATCAGGAGACATTAGTGTATTCCCATCTATCAATGGTGAGAGAGACTTCCACTAATGACTGCAGGCCTCAAGGTACTCATCAAACTCTAGGCCCCATATCCAAAATAAATGAGTGGAACTCGATGGAAAGAGACTCACGGAAAGGAGAGAATTAAGGCATCTCTCATCAGTTGACACAAGGAACAAAGCAAGAGCTTCATGATTTGGTGGAGATCGGATGAAGAAAATGTTCATGAACCAACGACCCTGTGCGTCCTTCGCGTGTTCCAAATGCACGACGTACATGAAAAAGACCCTTTGAATAGAAGCCAATGATGAAAATTGTTGACAAAGGTGAGGAAACCACCAATAAGGCTAATGGCATCCAAGACACTACATGAATCCCAAAGTGTGAATAGATGTCTTGTCGTTGAACACAAGGGAAACCACCCAGTCAATCACCAATGATGAAATGTCGATTGTTGGGTTCAAGGTGACCTACCAATGATGAAAGTAGGGCCAAGGTGCCTGATAAGACCATGGTATCATGTGATTCTAAGACAAACTAAGGGTATGGCCAACATGCAAAGTCAATATTTCTGAGGAGTCGTCAACACAAGTTGATAGACTTCATTTGAACAAGACCATGAGACATATGGTAGACTCTCGTGGACCCAATGATATAGCTATCAGATGTAGGAGGCATTGATAATGTTCTCTATGGGGACTAGAAGAGTAACCATTCGGTAGAGAAAACTCTGTAACGAGATCAGCTTCCTAAGCCCATGCTAAACCCAAAATTATGGTGATGCAAGGAGTCAATAACTTTGTGCTCTGTTAAAACGTGACATGACTACTGCCAAATATAATATAGTACTCCCTTCCCGCCCATATTTTTTTTGTTTTTTCATAACAAATGAATGTTATGATATAGAGGAGGAAATGAGTTTCGCAAGTAAGAAAAACTAGTTCCAACAGTGTAACATACCTATGCTCAATGCAAGGAAATGTATGCGGGAGATGGACACTCGGGGTGATGTTTCCTCCAAGGTATAGGGTGTCAAATTGTGAAGGATATAAACAAGGCTCTACTTGGTTGAGGATGTTAAAACTATTTAGGCAATGGTTTATAATGCAAAGCGAGAACTGGATAAAGGCTCAATATTGCAAGCGAGGGCATGAGATGCAATCACAACTTAACGCAAAAATATATCATTTTTTATGTCTTTTAGTCTACTTGGTGTGAAAAGGGGGTAAACTTTTGCCAAATAGACGTATTATCAATTCCAATTTATGAGTGTGAAAAAGACAAGTTCACTCGACAATCTTTTCTATTTTTGGTAACGAGTTGGAAAAGAGCTTAACTAAGAAATCTTGACTTTGCAATCCAATTTAACAAGTGTGAAAGGGACAAATCATCGACAATATTTTCAATTTTTATACAAGTCGAAAAAGAGCTTAACTAAGACTCATTTTTGGGAGTCCACGGGGATTAAGGCCGCACGTGTATGAGTGAGAAATGAGGCTCATCATAAATTCATATATTAAGTTATAATGGACTCCTAGTCCTATGGAAAAACTTGGCATGGGAACCAAATGACAAAGGGGATCTAACTAGACACCCATGTTTGGTAAGTATCTACCATTTATTAGTGACACTACTTGTAACAGATGGAAGCTTCTATGTCGCAACAAATGGGTTCATACCTATGGTGTAAAACAGTGGTTGAAGGATAATGTAAAAATGCACGATATATTGTATACCTATCCTGTATGTGAGGTTATGAAAATACCTGCACGAGGTGATGAACGGTCAATCATGACATCGAAATCCGCAAGAAAATTTAGTCAAAACTACAAAAGCTATCTCAAAACCACTCTGTATTAGTCCATTAGATGATAAAATCGCATGAAACTATATAAAGTGGGTAAAAATAACTTATAAATAGTAATAAACTAAAAAATTACTCTATCATTTTGATTTTTACCCAAATAGTGCAATTTGGACCAAAAATACCTCCAAGATTCAAACAGCTATTGCGGGAGCATCAAGCAACAAAATCATGAACTGTCTAGATCAAGTAACTCTTCATCTCATCCTCTTCAAATCCAATGGATTACATTTTCGAATTAGGTTCCAATTTTTTAGTTTTTGTGGGCATAAATTAGGAATTTCAGTATACGTGGGTTTCCTTTGTTTAGGTCAAATGTACAACCAGGTATATGCTCCTGTGTAAACCACTGGGAGCATGTATTAATCCCTACACACGACTGTGTGCAAAGAAAGTTGTGTACAAGTGCCCAAATGGACAAAAAGAAGGGTTTTAACTCAAACATTGATTTGTATTTTACAGAATGGTCCTAGAATGGAGTGAGCGAGAGCATGAGGACGGATGTAGTTGTTGATCGAGATCTGGTGGCTCAAGCATCTCTAAAAATATGTGGCTTGTACAAATTTTGGGCTCTCAAAGGAATGAGGGCCCAAGTGAGGTTGTTGGAGATGTTGGTGGGTTACTGGGACCCTGATAACGAAATCTTTATCCTCGATGGAAAACTATTGAAGATCAAAGTAGAGGAAATCTACTTCTTAACTGGTCTATCATGCCGAGGGGAGGTTGTAGACCTCAAGTCATGTGGAGCAGGGAGTGGGATGAATATCGACGAGTATATTGATGCCCACTGTGTAGCAGGGACTCCCAAGGTGGGAAGCCAAGTCCCCATCTGCGCAATAAGTAACCTTAGTTTGAAGATCATTCTGCTCATGCTTACCAGGATCATAGGTTTGGCCTCATTGCATCAAGCATCAATACGACTTATGTTTTACGTAGTAGAGTGTGCTAGACCTAGTGTCTATGACTGGTGTACCTCACTACTAACCAATATGAAAGGTCATTTGACAAAGTGTAAATGTTACACATTATTTTCGTCATCCCTATGATCGTTAATGATGTAAACCTATCTATTGCTTTTAGAGGGGTCACAGTGGCCTGAGTTCCTGAAGAGAGAAGGAAGAAGAACTTTTCCTGAGGAAAAAAGTTGCATTTTCCTATGTAAAAACCTTATAAAAGGGATGTTCGTAGGTTGCTATATAGGCACGGTGCAAGAATCCCTTTTTCTCGTAGGTTGCACCATAGCTTGGGTGAGAGATGTTCGCAGGTTATTCTTTAGGTAGGGTGTGAGAATTCTTGCACGTGGTAAAAATTAGTGTTTTCTCGAATCTTATAGGAGGAGAAGCTTCTATGGTGAGTGGCATCCGAATGGTTTGGAACTTACTAAGCTTTTATGATTTATTAGGATCATCCTAACCTCCTCACCTTATCCTCTTCAAATTATAAAGAGGTCTCGCTGGAGAGGGTTCTTGGTTGTGGTTCTTTGGCTTGGAATTAGTAGCTTGGTTGGAGTGGCTTTGGATTGCTTTGTCAAGATGGGTGTGAAGCTGACCTTCTCGGATCTATGGTCTTGGAATTCTTGGAGTCAAAGTGTGTGGGGGCAAAGGGCGGGTTGGAAGGGACCTTATGACATCAAGGCAATGGTTGTAATCTCTTTCACATTTTAATATGATACAGTGTATGTTTCTTTCCCATAGAGTTAGATTTACTTTATTACATAGCTCATGAATCATATGTATAGATTAGCTATTGAATATATTATTTGCTTTCACTTTGGTTGGTTTGATTTGTCTTTTTCTTGAAGGCGTTGGAGGCGGGGAGGAAACAAAGATTAAAGGAAGCAATTACAGTCGTCTCTTATTCTCACTTCAATTTAATTCAATAGTTAGATCTAGGGAAGCGGTATATTACGTCGTATTTTGTTCTAGATCGAGGTGGATCCAGGGAGATGGATTTTTGTGTCCTCACTTACGGATTTATCCAATAACGGTAAGCAGGGGGAGTAAATTGAAACCGAGTTTGCCTCTATTATTTCTGACTTTTTTCTTCGATTGGGTTCCAGGTTTGGGACCTATAGTGGAGATCCTTCCTAGAGGATCACACGATCCAGCCATGGCATGAACGTTGAGGTCATGAATGTGAGGGGAGGTAGGGTGTCAACACCCTACAATGATGATTTTTTCTTATGGTGGCGATGACAAAGTCATTTATTTGGATGACTATCCCTATGTAGGGATCAATTCGGAGGATCTAGATATTCCACTTCCACCAAGGGTCGCCTACAGTGATTTAGGTAACAAGTTTTTAAATATTTCATTTTTGTATTTTTGTATTTAAGGAATAAAATATTTTTTGGATGAATTGCTTAAATATTAACTGGGTACTTGTGTAATCTACGGATGTGAGTTCACTTGACATCCATAGGGACTGCTACGACATAAAACGGAGGAACCAAAGGAGATAATTGGCGGGAGGAGAAGCGGAGAGAGTCCAACAAAGCGTGTAGAAAAACCTATACCGTTTAAGCCAGAGGATTCCTATGGTTGGTGAAGGATCTACACGAAGCCATCTAGCAACAGTGGTTGAATTATTACCTAGAGAATGGGTATAGCATATTACGGCATCTCGCAAACTTCATGGTTTTCTACCACTTGAAGGCACACATCAGTATACATCGCGTAGATGTAAATTAGGATATGTATACCAACTACCATATGTGTATTTTGAGGGTTTTAGCCTTGATTTTTGTAATATAAACACCATATTTTTGAAATATATAAAAATGGATCTTGGCTTTACTTATATTTTACAATGTGTACATTGATTTAATGATTTTCTTTTCTTTATTAATGTGACAGATTCCAATCTAAAAACAAAGTTAGCATAAACATCGAATACATGATTAGAACTCCTAGAGATGTGATAATATGTAATAAAAATCAAATTGTTGTTCTAAAACATGTACCCATAGGAGTCGGCCAGAGTAAAGTAGGTGTTGACCACCTATTATCAACTAGGGGTCAACTCCATGTTCATGAGAGATGCATCATTAGATTCTAATTTGTCGAAGAGCGGTTTGGTTCTAATAGGCAATTTATGCCTCCAACACAAATTTTGTAAAAGCGGAATTTTTCGCACCTAGCATTAGGTTAATAATGTAATAAGTGCATGGATCATAGTTAGGTCAGGTACACCCAGGATTTTTTCATTGGGATATTTCTTTTCACCGATGGTTTTATCCCGGGTTATCAATTAGGCTTTTCGGCCTTATTAATTTCCCATGAGATTTTCACTCCTCACACTGCCGATAATTCCTCCAAAGTTACAGGAACGACGTTCTATTGGTCTCATCCTCGGTAGCTATTGTTTAGGAATGATGTAAATGACCATACAAGACATCATAGAAAGTTCAATGTGGATTTGAGTCTAGATAGGTTTTTAATTAATTAATTAAAATTTAGTTAATTTTTTCTAAGGTTGGGATTTTTAATTATTTAAGTAATTAATTGTTTTTTTTTTTTGGGTTGGGGCCGCCTTTTCTTGGATTTTTTTGTTAGGGGTATTTGTGCTCATAATAAATGGAAAGGCACCCCCTGCACCCTTGGGCCAAGTTTCATCTCAGTCGAATGAACTTAGCTAGGTGTTTGTCCTTAGGGAGTCAAAGTCGGTCAAAACAGGGATTTTAATTGCTAAGTCAAAATGTATTTTTTGACTTAGCAATAAAAATTGAGTTAATGGGGTAATGTTAAGATGGAAATGGGAAAGAGAAGTCATTCCTAACCACCACCCAACCCACTTCCTAACCATTACACGCCTCACCCATTCCTCACTCTTATATTGCCCCTAGAGGGAAATTGCACCCTATGTTAAGGTCCTAACTTGGCACATAGGTAGATCAATGTATTAGGATGTAATAAAGGTCAATATTAATAAAAGACCTTTCAATAAAAATAGAATAAAGCGGATGTAAAAAGACCTAATAAAAGGAAGCTTCAGCCTTCTAGAAGGATCTTCCTCTAGATGCTTCTCTTAATAGACATATTTAATTAGTATAAATAAGGGGTGAGGATATGAGAACCCTAGCTAGGATAATATTGTAACAAACAACGCTTTCGGTGGAGGTTGCCCCTCGAAGAAGGGCCTATAGACACTTCTTCTGAATCAAAGTGCTTTTCTAGTGCTATTTAAATTATATCATTTTATGTGTATTATTGTGAAGATTATCTTTGGATATTTTACTATTAATACATATACATTTCTAGCATTTTATTTTTTGATTGCATATTTTATATAAGCTGGTATCTTGGTGGTATCGGAGCACTTTCCTTGGTAAGAATTGTGGGTTATTTTTTTCGAGGGTAGAGACATTATTCCGATGTTTTTAAGCCATAGAGATCTGTCATTACATATATAATAGCAGCGGTTGGGGATTCGCTGCGGGGAAATACAAGTGGTTCTTAAAGCACATCTGGCGGCCACCCTTGTAACCTTGTTGGTACCCGCCGGTGGTAGCACATCGGGGAAAGAACACAGTAATGCGGATCATTTCTAGATTTCATGGAGCCCTCTTTAGATAAACCAATAAGCCACCTGACTATTATAGTGCCAATGAGAACAACACTCAGGAAGATACTCTCTAGTACACAGGTGAGCGGGTAAATTACTGACTAAAGTACGGTCCTGCTCCTCCTTAGTTAGTGCCACGAGATATTGGGCCGAAATTACTCTTGTTGGACCACCATTGTATATCAGAGCTATAACAGGAAAACCAGCAATGCGTAGAACCTTGAATACCTAACCCTTGGCGAACATAAACAACATAAACAAATTAAACCGGCGAGATCTATTGACCGCTGTCGTGTTAGGTTGCTAGTAAATACTCTCTTGTTAGGAATTTGGGGATTTCAAGACTGTAACATTCTTCATACCAAAGTATAACCCAGCGGTTGTAAAAAAAAAAAAAAATCGGAATTTTTTCCTGCCATTATTTGAGACCTATTCCATTAGATTCATCTCTTCTCCCTTATCACATTCATCCATATCGGTTTTCTTCCAAAATTTACGATTACTTTGTTCCTTACCGGTTCACCATCCTCATGGCCCATGCAGTAGCCAAAGACTGGAGTCTGCGTTCAACGCCTTGCAATCAGTTTTCGAGACCAACAAGAGAGATTCACAACAACTCAATTAACACTATTGCCTCCCATGATGCCTCCATAAATGCATGCGTAAATGTAGCCGTGAAGTCCACAATCGAAGAAGTCAAACATGAACTGACAACCCGGCAGATGCATTAACATTGTCACTGCACCAAACTCAAGATCCTACCGATGAATTTTTTCCTGATGCACATAAAAGACTGAAGGTGAAGCTGCTTCCCATTCCTTTCAACCCCATCAATTTCAAAGGAACATACGTTGGGTGGATGTAACCAAATTTGATGGCTTTCGGACTAGTTGGGTCACCCAAATGGAGCATTATTTCTCTCTCTACAACAACTTATTATAGATGGCTTAGCTAGGCTTTTGGTATGGTGTTCTCCATCTAGATCAAGATGGGTTGGCAGTAGGTGGCAATGGAAAAACTTCATCAAGGGTATGGCCAGCAGGACTCGAATTTGTTCTTGAGCTTTATATGAGCAGCACGACAAGCTGACACACCAATACATTTGGGTTGTTTGACAAAATTGAAACAATCAACCCGCGGTAGAAGACTTCTACATAGCAGGTGCATTTGAGCGGCTGGATTTTCGAATAGAGGGTATGAGTGATGCTTTCTTTCAAGAGTGTTTTATTAATGGCCTCAAGGGCCGAGATTTGGACCCATGTCCTCATGGCTAGACCCTCTGACTTGGGTGGAGGCTACCAAGATAAAGAAGAACAACAAATTGTTTCCTCTCAAAACCGTAGAAGCCTTCCTTTATCCCCGCCCTAAACCGGTAAAACCCCTGCTCCCTGCCCATTTCAAAATCCAAAAGAATTGGCCGAGTAAAATGGTTACACCAACTCAAAGGCCTACTTGTTATAATAATTGTGATGACAAATATTTCCCCGGTTACAAATGTAGGAACAAAATCTCTTTATGGCCATCTCTGAGGATGGAAGAAGATGTTGGCCTCCCCACATTGCCTGAGTCACCAGAAATTTCCGACATACACCCTCCCTCCGACCCTCCAGGGAACCGATCATTTCCCTCAATGCTCTCACGGTTCTACGCTGACCCTCAAGTTAATCCAGTTTACATCAAGCACCAAAGGTCATCAGCCCCCCAAACCCTCAAGTTAATCGGTTACATCAAGCACCAAAAGGTCATCATTCTGGTTGATAGTGGAAGCACCCACAATTTTATTCATCGCCGCATTGCCCAAGAAACCAATTGCTACATCCATGATGTCAACAATTTCCAAATCATAATTTCCAATGGTGGTTCTATGAAATGTGGCGGGCACTGTGAAAATGTGTGTCTCCAAATAGGTGACTACCACCTAAAATCCCATATGTTTGCTATTGACATGGGCAGTTGCGACATTGTGTTGGGTGCAGAATGGCTAAGGATTTTGGGTTCCATTCTCATGGATTTTCAGAACTTAACCATGCAATTCAACCAAGGAGGCCACAAATATAAATTTCAAGGCATCAATGTTGGTTCACTTGAGGTCATCAGTTCTCATCGCATGGAAAAACTACTCAAAAAAGGTCATTCGGGTGTCATTGCCCAACTCCACGCTATACAAGCCACAGAGACCCCACCAGTGCCCCAAGACCTCCAACCCCTCCTTTCTAAACATCAAACAGTATTTTCCACTCCCCAAGGACTTCCTCCTTCCCATGGTGTCCATGATCATTCCATTCCCCTTGTCCCAGGAAGCCTTCCCCCAAATATACGTCCATATCTCCACCCCTTTGCACAAAAAAATGAAATTGAAAAAATGGTCCAGGAACTCCTTCTTGCTAAAGTCATCCGTCCTAGTACAAGCCCTTACTCCTCTCCAGTCGTCATGGTACTGAAGAAAGAAGGTTCTTGGATAATGTTTCCTGACTTCTATGCTCTCAACAAACTAACCATCAAAGACAAATTTCCCATTCTTGTCATTGATGACCTCCTAGATGAATTGAGTGGCGCCCAATTCTTTACCAAACTTGATCTTCGCTCGAGCTATCACCAGATACGTATGAAAGAGGGTGACATTCCCAAGATATCCTTTCGCACTCATGAGGGCCACTATGAGTTTTTCGTCATGCCCTTTGGTTTTTCTAACGCCCCTTCCACCTTCCAAAGCCTCATGAACCATGTCTTCCGCCCTTTTCTTTGTCATTTTGTCCTAGTTTTCTTTGATGATATCCTCATATATAGCAAAACCTGGACAAACCATCTTACTCATGTGGATCAAGTTCTTCGCTTACTCTCTCAGCACCAGCTTTTCCTAAAACAGTCCAAATGTGCTTTTGGTGCCTCATAAGTAGAATACTTGGGTCATCTGGTGGGAAAGGATGGCATCAGGGTGGACCCGAAAAAGATTGAAGCTATGCAAGACTGGCTGCACCCAAAGACTCTCAAAATCTTGCGTGGATTTTTGGGTCTCACAGGGTATTATCACAAG
>SNQJ01S0154656.1:0-22566 GCA_010110895.2 Picea sitchensis
GAGTTGGCACATACATGAGGTGTATAGTTGATGATGTTGGTACATATTGATGAGTCATAGTTGATGAGTAGTTGACACATGATTGGTACATACTTGGTACATGGTTGGTTGCAATTGTTTATGGTACAGGTTGATTACAGGTTGTTTGGTACAGGTTGGTGCATGGTTGATGCACTTGTTTATGGTACAGGGTAATTACAGGTTGAGGTACAGGTTGATGTATGGTTGATGCATGGTTCAGATTTATTGATACAGGTTTACAGCGGTATATCTCAAAGAGATAGTGTGGCAGTGGTTCCATCATTCTACTTCTACTTCAAGGCGGTTGAACAGGGAAAGGACAAGTGGTTGTAGCCACCTTCCGGTTGTATCCGGAGAACATAGCGGGTTGTAGCCACCTTCTGGTTGTAACCAAAGAATTGGGAAGTTGGATCTTCCCTCATGTTGTAGCCTGAGAAACTAGGGTGTTGGAGCCTTCTTCCAATTGCAGTTGGAAAACAAAGGAAGTTGGTGCTTCCAATGAATGTAATTCTTCAAGACATATAAGAAAAAACATTATGTGGCTTTCTCCCGCTTTGGGTTTCCACGTAAAACACTGGTGTACTGTGTATGTGTATGATTGTTCATTTGTTCATTTCTCAGTATTGGATGATAATTCTACATTTATATAACACTTGGATTGTTTGGTTTAAGAAGGATTATAATTTCTCTATTACTGATTCACCCCCCCTCTCAGTAATCCAACAATATTCTCTCCTTAACATTTATATTGTTGATCAAGCCTTAGGGCCTTGATATTTTCCCAAGGAGTGGATTTTTATTTTAAAATATTGTAAATCTTCATAGTTTTGTAAATAGTTCTAGAAGAATCTAGATTGATGATGGGTTTCATTCAAGTGATGAGTCTTCTAACACGTATATTATAAGTAGAACACAAGACAACAAGCCATATCAGGCAAACACTGAAGGTGAGACCGGTGCTCAATATAGCTTGATTAATATTGGAATATAGTTACAAATATATAGGTTGAGAGAGCCCTCTACAAACTCCTACAATTGTCGATCTGAAACTGCACATAAACTAAGAGTAGCATCTCGGCATTATTACTCTAACAGTAAACGAATCTCTAATTTGTGAGTCGTTAGAGATATGATCGAATTTTCTATTATTAGAAATAGTTACATGAATTTAGGAAGCAATTAAATGACCTAGAGATATTTTTATTTTGTTTATGTTGTAATCTTGAGGGAATTAGAGGGGTCGGTTGGCTATATAAGGTTAGATTGAGCCAAGCACAAAAGAGAGAGTACATGAGGGTTTTTTTTAATTATTGTATACACAATTCGTGTGGTTATGAATGGGAAGAGAAAATTCACCATTTTGTTAATGTTTTTGAATGGTTAATGAGGAATCAGGTGTGTGTATTTCCTCTGTTAATGTTTCAGAGCTCTGAGTTTGCCTTATAATTCTTTATTGAATCGTTGGTTTTCCTATTGATTATAGAGAAGGGTAAAATCTATGCAAGAACTTTAGAGTTGTAATTTAGAGTTGTAATTGGTTGTTGTACAATTGTTGGAGCTTGTGTGTATAGGCCCTATTAGTTTGAATGTGTTGAATGTCTTATGAAGAAGTATCTATGGAGGGATTAACTTTGATAGCTTGAATCTAAGTTATGGGCATCAATGTTTAAGAATCGAAATCGTTATTTACAATTTCTATACTCTTCCCTCGGTGACACCAATAGTTCGCTCCCTCAAGATGTTCAAATATCAGGTCAACAAGCTCAATTGGGAAAGGCTTGGTGGTTAGTATCGCAAGGATTTGAGTTCGATCTGAGTATACGAGAAGGGTTTCCTCTATTTCTTATTTTATTTTATAAGGATTATGACAACAATTAAATCAATGGAAACATGGTATTATTAGGCTTTTCGAGACACCCAATATTTTATTCATTTGAAGTTTGTAGATTTGAAGTTTGTAGATTGGAACTTTACCAGTAAGGTATACACTTGGAATTGAGGGTCGAACCCTTACCAGTGAGTTATTGAGAAGAGAATTTTGTTCCCGGCAAATTTTGTTCAAGAGAATTGAGGATGAAGTTGATGTCAGCAAGCTCTATAAGAGGTATTGAGGCTGAAACATTTTCCAATGGGTCTATCCATTGGAAATTGGAGATCGAATTAATGCTCAGCGGGTTATAATGCCCAGAGAGTTTATCCACTCAGAATTGGAAGTTTGCACACTATATAGCAGTTTTATACGAATTAGAGATCGAAATCTACCAGCAGGTTTATCTATTTTATAAAAAGAAAGAAGGTTGAATCTCAACGTCCAGGATCCTTCCTACCCTGTATGAAATTGTGATTGAGGTTGGACTCTGAGATAGTGATTTTTGTTTTTATCTAGGTGGGACTCTAGTTCCAATCCAGTGATTGCAAGCTGTGCTTCGAACTAGGTAAATATTGTGTCATATTTAAAGATCCCTGAAATGAAATGAGATTATGATTGTGCATAAGGAGTAGTTGTAGGTATCATTTTACCAGAATCTGAGGTTTCAAGAGAGAATTGTAATCTATTTTGACCACCAAAAATTTTGGTCATAGTTATATTATCCAGGGCATGTAGAACTGTAATTTTGGGTAATACCATTAGAGTAAAATAAGAAATTGTAATGTTGTCTTGTGATGGATGATTAAATCCCTTCCTAAACCCAATGTATAACATCTCTGATATATCAAGAGGGAAGATAATTTTGCATCACAATGTTTATTCTTTTATTAACTACTCCCTAAAATGGGATCATTTTCTAATCTAAATTGACTGATTTCCATTGAAATTAAAAGAGCATTGAGAGATTGAGAACTCATGCTATGCTTCTGAGAGTGAGGAAGATGTAAATATCTAAGAGGTTCTAGGTATTATGTTGAAAATTGTGAATGATGATTCTATGCAAAGTTTCATCTATTTAAAACACTGTAAACTATAGATAATGAATGAGACCTAACCATTATAGTATATCTTGAGATCTAGTATATTTTGAGATAGTGAGGGAGGTTGGGAAACTTGGCTATATTATCCAACATCATTATGATCCATTGCTAGAAGATATATCCATTTTGATGAGTAGTTTTGATGTTGAAATTGTTATCAATATACATTGGAATTTCTCTCTATAAGTCTTATAATAGATAAGAGTGGAAGCATTGATGCATCTGAGTATGTACGTTTCCACAGTTATTCATAATGTTAGCAAGTTTTTTGGATAAAAATTGTGTACAAAGCTTTGAAATGCCCAACTTTTTGAGTGGACACTCCACCCATCCTCAGGGACAAATGAATCTAATATATTGAAAAAGAATGTTGAAGTTCAAATTTATAGAGAAAAATTGATAATTGTCCATTGAGGAAAGGAAGGAGGTAACAATGGTTAAAAAAATTTAAATGATTTTTTTTTTTTAAATACTCGTTGGAATTAGGTACTAAAATAATAAAATATTAAAAGTAACAGTTGTAATAAAATATTAAGGTAACTTCTTCTTTGAAAGAATATTAAATACATTCATAGAGTGATAAAATATTATTAAATTAATGCATTAATTCAAAGGTTTAATTGGGCTCAAAATAATGAAATCCTAAAGTTTAAAGTTAAAGAGAGGTAAGAATAAGAATAACAGAAGAAGCAGTTGGGTGAGGGAAAAAATATAATAAATAGAAAAATAAGTTATAATTTATTAAATTAGATTAATGAGATGAATTGATAGAATATTATAGTGTGAGGAAAACGGAAAGGATGATGAGATATAAAGAGAATAATATAATAAATTATAATTTCATAAAAGTGAAAGGAAGAGATAAAAAAGAGAATAATATAATAAATTATAATTTATTAAGATAGATTAATAAAATATTTTAGAATGATAAGTAGATAATAAAAAGTCCATAAAAGAAATTGGGCAGAGAAATAATGATTACCAGAAAGGAAGGCAAGATTAATTAGGAGGAGAGGAAAAGATGGAGAAAGGACAAGGAAAATTTGGATATTGACATCTACACAATTTTTATCCAAAAAACTTGCTAATAGCATTGATGCATGTCATTTTTCTGGTGGAGAAAAGAAACAGAAATGAGGGAAAGTAAAGAGAAAGAAAGTAAATAAATTACATAAATGAAGAACTTTTGAAGAGGAAAATTGAGAACAAGTATTTGGGAGGTTAAGTACAACATTATAGCCACTAGAACAACTTCATTCCATAAATGTTGCATATCCTCATGTGCATACATAAATATTTTATAAATCCAATGCATTCATTGTTAAAGTCTCCCATGTAAGCATGGTCAATTTAATTTAGCATGGGTGGTGGAGATTTTGACCTTTCCAAGTGCATAATTATTGGGTTTTATATGTCAAACTTCTTAAATTAAGTCTTCAAACACTAGGTGGGAAATTTGTATGGGGTCGTTCCACCATCTAGCCCTAATTTTGTTGTTAATAGTAGAACTAGTGAGTTTGAGAGGTATTGCATTTCTCAATAATGTTGTCCAATTATTGGTAGGTTCATATAACATGGTATTAATGTGACATCATGTTGGCTTTCTAAGTAGGAAAGTTATGTTAGCATTGTAGTTGTCTTTCTGATGTCAAATGCTTTTGAGCACATGGTGACCAGTATAATGTGATCATGGTGATTGCAAAAGGTATGACATAGATGGTATGATCAAAGCATGTGGAAAACATGTGTGTTATGTTTAAAGGTATGATGAATGAAGAAGAGGTACCAAGGGTCTATAGTTAGTATAAGGTAGTGAGTGATGTTGGTCGTAGAGTGTGGACTATAATGCCTAATAATCATGTCGACCAAGATGAGGGAAATATGAAAAGGATAGAACATAGCTGTGATGTGATAATGTTGAAAAAAAACACTTGGAATAGGAGCACTCGTAAAGTGAGAGATGATAATTTATGGGGAGTAAGACTAGAGCCCCTTGAGGATATTCTTATGGCCCTCCTTAGTGAGGGTCATGTATAAATTAAAATCAATGATAATTAGACCCAATTTTGTTAACCATTCTTCTCCTAGAACTACATCACAAATTCACATTTCAATAGAAAACATTTGGGACTTGAGTTGATAGTATCCAATTCGAAGTCTCACATTCCACTATAAGGAAAACACCATTTAGCGAAGGTTTTTGTGAAACCTCCTCAAAATAAGTATTCCTTCTCCATTTATAGCGGAGGTTTCTAGTAGAGGAAGGTGAATAAAGTTATACGCGGGTGTTTTTTTATTGATGTTCTTCATCCATCTGATTGTAGTGATGTGCCTACCCTTTTTATAAAATATCAATTAAAAAAACATTTAACAAAAATTATTATCAATGTGCCTGTTGGCACAGGGGCAGACCCAGGGTTCAACGCTACAACAATGCACCAACAAAACCCTAACTATCGGCCTTTTTGGAAACAGCTGCGAAGCATATGAAGTCTCACCCGAGGTAGAGGTAGGGGTGGTTGCAGGACTCAAGTGTCTGCAACCTTAGCTAGGAAACGAATATGTGATTCCTTACTTGATATAACACTCAACATTGTTGGATCTTTAATATGAAATCAATAACCACTTCACAGATACAACAGATCTTTTCATCATTCACAATAAACTAGATTGTTTGATCACTTATCATCCACAGAGTATTCAGATCTAATGGGTCAAGAACTTAACATATACATGTGAATCAAAACTAACATTCTACACATCATAAGAACTAAGCATAAGAATATATAGCAGATCTATCTACCCATCTCAAAGCACTTAGCAAATAATCACATCAATGCATCAGAACATAGCACAAAGCGGAGAACATAGGGTTTACGTGGTTCACCCCCACCCTGGGGCTACATCCACCAAATCTTCTTGTTTATTATCGTTGACCAATCGGTTGCAAGCACAGAGCCTTAGAAACCTTACTTTGCACAGGACAGAATATCTACGCAACTCACTAGATCCTTCTTCCTTGCCTTTCAGCACAAAGACTTCTATACCTTCACACAGGGACTTGCACTAAGCTCTTCAAGTCTATACAGAATGCACAAAACTCTTGATCACACAGATCTCTTCTTGGCACTTAGCCTATATCACATAGATACAATATTCTTCTCTATTACTACTTTTTACATTTATACATACAAAATGGACCTAAGTGTGGGTAAACCCACGAGCCGACATCCCTCTCCCATTACATATTCCCAAAACCCAAAAAGGGACCCAAAAGTGGGCCGAGATTCTGCAATCTTCGCTTCCTCTGGCGCTCCATCTTCGATAGGTTGTCGAAGTCCCACAAACATTCAAATATGACCAAGTGCTCCCAAAACTTGGTCAAGGGCCAACAGGGCCCCAACACTCACACGTGACTCGTCCCGAGTCACTATGTTCTGAGCAATTCTGCCTCGAATGCTTTGAGCTGCTTCCACCTCCTGCAATGCTACGACCTCTTGCTCAGTGAACTTCTGGATGAGTGTGTCATTGACTAGCCCTTCTAGGCATTGTTCTGCTATGATGACAACCTATTCTAGCTCAACTCCTTGGATTTCAACTTCGGTGAACAGTTGGCATGCCTTCTCTTGCACTGGTTGAAGTCGTTGAGAGACTTCCATCACTTTTCTTTGGATCGTGTGGATCTGTTGTTGGGTCGTGCGTTGTTCTGGAAACCTCGTCATTATTTCAACTAGTGTTAAGGCCTTCAGCTGCGCCTATAACATATCTGCATGCTTCTTTGCTTCCTGGAGCTGCAACTCTAGCGCTTGTAACTCTAGATTTTCTATAAGGTTTGCATATGTCTAAGCGCTCCTGGAGCTTAGTTGCTTGCACTCCAAGGCAAGGGATTTCATTCTTCCAACTGCGCTGCGAGAATTTTCCTCCCTTAGGTCTCTGATTTCTTGAGGAGTCTTGGGTACGGTACAAAGTTCCATATCTATGATGCGCTATTGAAGTTGTTGGATTACTTCTTCGAGTTGTGCCATCTGTTGTGGGACTCGCTCCTTAGTTTTCACTTCTATGACTGTCACAGAACGAAGTGCGATGTGAATCCTTTCTTGTATCTCAAGTTGCTTTGCGAGCAATTGTTCCTTGTTTTTCTATAGCTTTGCTTTCTCTTCATCCCATTTTTCTTGTAGAGCGAGTTTTTCCTTTTCTGCAGTACTTCTGTGGTCCTCAAGATCTTTTTGTACTTGCGCTAAAGCATGGGTGGCTTGTGTTGTCTCGTCTTGATCTCGTCAAAGGTGAGCTTCGACTCTATCAGCAATCCGGCGTAGTTGGGCTGGCTCATCATCTAATTCTGGTGTTCCTGATGGTAGGGGCGTAGTAGAAACTGCGCGGCTAGACTGTATTGTTTTCTATTTTCCTTGAAGCTTCTCCCTGATGCGACTGAACACTTCCTCTTGCTTGGTTTCCTTCTTTTATTCTATCTCTAGTGAAGTATCATTCAGTGTAGCGACTATGAATTTGAAGTCATACGGAGTGAGAATAGTCTCAAACTTGGTTCTGGTTTCCTTAGCTTTCTTCCTGGACGAAGGCTTTGGTGGGTTAACCTTCCTTTTCTTGGAGGGATCCTCCTCCTCTCTAGACAGTGTAACTTCACCTTTATTTTGCTCAACTTCTATTCTACCTGGCTCTCCACCATCACCTCCCTGCTCAGGTCAGATTGAAGTGGTCTTTGCAGAAGTATTGTTGACATCTTGAACTTCTTCATCTTTCTTGGTCTTGCTTGGTCCAGGGGTATCATGCATAGGTTCTGGTGATTTCTTCCAAGTATTCTTTTGTTAACTTATAATAGGACTGTAACTCTTGCTTGTGCTCGTCAACATGCATTGTGATGTATATAAAGTACCTGTCTACGCTGAACTTCATCAGGGGTCAAAACCTGTAAAGGGTGTTCAAAGTGATGTGCGGTGTAGACCGGATTGCGATCTTCAATTGATTGTAGTAGGTGTGGAAGACGGCATTGAATTTCCACTGCTTGTTCATAGCACTCGAGTACCACAAGGTACCAAACTTTGCAGCCAAAGGTTCAAGGGGATCGATGTCTGGGAAGGTCACACCTTTCAGCATCTCCCATGCGATGAAAGATATTAATATGAGAAGCCAGTTGAAGTGGAACTCATATCCTTGGTCTTGCGCTCATATACAATCAATCTCTAGCTGGTTCACGAGGTACTGCACCCAATTCATCTGTAGTTCTTTTGCGCACTCCCCAGCGAGTTCAACAATGAACCTAGTTACTTGGGTGGGCCGGTTCTTGCAAACTAGCTTGCCTGCGATCAGCTAACATGCAAGGCGTACTGCACCACTCTGGATAGAGGCTACCTTGTAACCTTGCATACCCTTCTCTACATCTCCATAAATCTCTTTGATTTGTTGGGCTAATGCTCGGTCTGAGGTTTTTCTAGGGTAAAACTCTTGTGGGTCAAGGCCCTATGTGCTCATCCCTATGATCCAACTGATCAAGGTTGGATCCACAGTGATGCGATGGGTCAACCATAAGTATCCTCTATGGTAGTAGGACAATAGCAATTTCACGCATGTGTTTACTTCCTGGTGTCAGTCAAAGTGCGGGATCTTCATCACATTAAGCAGTGTGGACTGCGCGAGGTTTTGAGTCCATGGATATGGGATAATATTTGAATTATTGCCTTTGGTCCTGGTCAAGTACTTATGTGGGGAAAGCATGTTGTAAGATTTCCGGTCTCCAAGGTTGAAGTCACTAAATTTCAGTGTTGCGAGCTTATCCTAGACGTCGTGAACTGTGCGCACACCTTTTGGAAGGTACGCAGTGATCATGGCATATTCAAACTCTTGGGGTACACTATCACGGTTGATAGCACTGCTCAAAGGAGGTAGATAGGAAGGTAGAATGCTTGGAATCATCTTGGCATTGACAAGGTCATCTATGTGTTTAGTACGTTTCTCATTGGCTAATTGAGACGGACCGACATGAGCAATGGATGGAGAGGTTTCCAGTCCTCTCGTGGATGATTCCTATAATCCTATGGATAACCCTCGCTCGGACATGACTCTCTCAGTTCTTAGTGCAAGGAAAACTTCTATTGAATATTCTTTGGTAGCGGTAAGCTCGTCGGACATACGTTCTCAGGATAAAATAATCAGGTTCACGACGGTATTAGACACTGCACTAGAGTGAATAGAAAGAGTGCAATGAGCATTGTATACAATTGCTAATCTGTGAGCTTTAAATTCTCAGTTGGAAAAAGTGTTCTTCGTTCATGGCGCGACTAGATAAATAGGCAATCTTGGCAACGGTTTACTTGCAACGATTATGAGCCTCATTAACTCTTCTTCTATTCGTTAGGGCATGGTCTGATGGTCTGGTGGCAAACCATAAATTCTTTTCTATCCATTCGAAGCAGCAATCGAATGGGTATATTGGCTTCCAATGGATATATTGCTTCACCATAGCGAAGTGGCATATGTCGTTGTTCTGATATCTCGGCGAAGCTCCAATTCTACAAAGTTTCTTTCTGTGAGGTACCTTCTGGAACCTACTGTAACTTCTCAATCCCGACCTTCTTTTTACTTAGATTCCTATCCTTTTTACCCATGAGCTTCATCTCGGTGGTTCTTTTCCCATCCTGATTCTTATTTTCCTTGGGCATAGTCACTTCGCACTGCTGAGATCCTCTCCTAGGATTCAGGTGTGCCATTTCTTCTTTATCTGGGGTAGAAATTTCAGCCTTCTGTATGTCTTCCGATGTTCGTGTAGCTTCGACATCTGGGCTTCTAGTGTCAGGTAGCTTCGATTTGTTCTCATGTTCTTCAATCAACTGTGCAATCTTTCAGGTCATGAAATCTTTTAACCTTTCTCTCTTATGTTCTAATGCTTCTTCTTCTTCCTTTTTTCTAGCTTGATCTCTATCAATCCAATATTTTCCTAATAACATGGTAAATAGGGCATTGTCTTCAAAGAATTTAATAATCTTAAAATCTTCCTTTTCGATGTTCCATTGACTGTCATAGGTATCTGAGTGAGCTTTCCACATAGCATCATCATTTTTCCTCTGAATAGTCATATTCCTCCTAATAAAGGGAGCATACCATGTTTCCCTATAGCTTCCCAAGTGCTTTCTGACATAATTTTCACTTGTGTCTCTTCATCAAGGACAGGGTCAATGTCAAAGTCTCCTATTCTTGCTTCAATGCATTCTTTTTCTTTGAAAATATCTGATAGTATAACATATATGTGGTCATTCAGGGTCTCGTTCATTTGTATCAATACCTTCTCTGATTCATGTTGGGGTTCTGCCTCTTTTGGATCTGCCTTAGGGTTTTCCTGATTCAAATTCATTTCTTCTAGCCTAGTCATCATTCTAGGGAAATCCAATACCTCATGGTCCATAGCTTTGCAACACAGACAACTAGATCCTCTACCAGGGAATTCCTTAGCAAGATGTCTAGGTCTTCTGCAACTGTAACAGAGGGTCACTCCTCTCTTTCTTTTAAACGATCCCCAACTTTTTCTATACTTTGCACTAGGATCATGGTAGCTAATATGAAAAAACTTCTTTCTAGGATCCTCCATCAGTTTGTTAGTCCAAACATTCTTTTTATGCATAGGTATAACATATCTATCACTATTCTTATTAGATCTACTCATATCAAGCCTTCTTTCATCTATCAGTGCCCTAGTTTTCAAACTAGGATAAACTCTATTAAACATACCTAGATGCATACCTTAGGAACAAAAATTTTCACTTATTCTACAGAGCACAAAGCCTCCAAATCTAAACCTTTTAACTACTCTTACCTTTATCAGAGCACAAATCTTGCAGATCTTACCTCTTTTAGTCAAGAATTCCCACTTTTACCTTTATTGGAGCACAAAGCGTTCATATCTCATTCATTTTCTTCAGATCCAACCTCTTTTCTTTCAGATCGAGCCTCTTTCTTTCAGATCGGTTACTGTGCACTAGGGCATAGATCATCGCACAAGACTTTTAGGTTAACCTTTTTGCACAAAGCTTCTTCTTCTCAGTTCCCAACAATCACATTTTCAGGTCCCAACAATGGAACCATTTGTTGGCATAGGGGTAGACCCAGGGTTCAGCGCTACAACAGCGCACCAACAAAACCCTAAATACTGGCCCTTTCGGCAACACCTGCGAAGCAGATGAAGTCTCACCCGAGGTAGAGGTACGGGTGGTTGTATGACTCAATTGTCTGCAACCTTAGCTGGGACAAGGATCTGTGATTCCTTACTTGATATAGCACTCAACACTATTGGATCTTTAATACGCAATCAATAACCACTTCGCAAATACAATAGAGCTTCTCATCATTCACAATAAACTAGATTGTTTGATCACTTATCATCCACAAAGTATTCAGATCTAACAGGTCAATCACTTAACATATACATGTGAATCAGACCTAACATTCTACACATCATAAGCACTAAGCATAAGCAGATATAGCAGATATATCTACTCATCTCAAATCACTTAGCAAATAATCACATCAATGCATCAAAATAAAGCACAAAGAAGAAAAAACAGGGTTTAGATGGTTCACCCCCACCCTGGGGCTACGTCCACCAACTCTTCTTATTTATTATCGATGGCCAATCGGTTACAAGCACAAAGCCTTAGAACCCTTACTTCACACAGGACAAAAGATTTGCGCAGCCCGCTAGATCCTTCTTCCTTTCCTTTCAACACAAATCCTTCTATACCTTCACACAGGGACTTGCACTAAGCTTTGCAAGTCTATACAGAATGCACAAAACTCTTGATCACACAGATCTCTTCTTGGCACTTCGCCTATATCACATAGATACAATATTCTTCTTTATTACTATTTCTTACATGTGTCTATCCTTCTATTTATACATACAAAATGGGCCTAAGCGTGGGTAAACCCATGGGTCGAAATCCCTTTCCCATTACATATTCCCAAAACCCAAAAAGGGACCCAAAAGTGGGCCGAGATTCTAGAATCTTCGCTTCGTCTAGCGCTCCATCTTCGACAAGTTGTCGAAGTCCCAAAAATGGTCAAATATGACCAAGTGCTCCCAAAACTTGGTCAAGGGCCAACAATGCCATATATGATCTGAAAATCCTTAGATGCCAAATTAATTTTTGAATACACATCTTAACATATAACCTGATACAGAATAATCCTTGATCGTATTTGAAAGATTTGCATAACACATGTGAATATTTTACTTATCCAAAACTTCATGAAAACATGATACTTCAAAGAATAATGTGAGATGACATAGAAGAAAATAAAAGAACTACATAAGACAACATTTTATGATGGAGTTCACCTCTCCTAGGCTACCTCTCCAAGTCCCCTTTCAACAGTGAGACTGCTCTTCAATATTCTCAAATGTCAAAATTACAATGAAAATGGACTTACAAAGTCAAATTTTAAATCACTCTTCAATTCTGATTCTCAAACCCAAAAATAGAGTTTACCATTGAATTTCTCTCAAAATTCTGAGAAAATATGAGTATAAACTCGACCATATTATGAACTGGCTCAATTTTACCCCCTTTTCATGCCAAACGATGCACTATGGAGCTCATAAATGGAAATCTGGACTAAGACTTTCATAGACAACATATTAGCACAACAATAACATCACCATCATGGTCCTCTTGAGAAACTAAGAAAAATGAGTATAAATAAGGCTATGTTTGGACATGGTGCTCCATGGCACACAAATCAAGACATACTTGTGATTCGTGTCCTTTGTGGCATGCAAACCAATGCATTATTCATACCTTTCTCATAATTTGTGCCCAATATTGGGATCTGTGTCTACCTCGGGATATGTTCTCTATATTAAATAGGCCACATACCCAAACATGGTCCACACCTTGGGTAATCAACGACATCAACTTAAAACTAGCCCATGGGAATTTTTGTCAAGTGTGGCACTAATGGCAGAGTGGTTAGGGCATGGGAGTGTTGTATGGTGGGTTGTGGGGTCGAACCTCGTCAACCATGCCATATGTTATGGAATTTTTTTATATGGATTTAACATATAGTTTGTATCCACTACAGATTTTGAGCGTCACACTTAATACATAACAACATATGGCAATAGGATTGAGGGTTATTCCCTTGGTCCTATTGTCCCGCCAATTCAACCTCCAATCAAACTTAAATAAAAATGGACATGTAAGTGGTTAAGCCACATGGAAAGGGTGTAACGATAGGTTATTTGGTTGTTAGCTGAGAGATCTGGGTTTGAACCTCCAGGCTCTAACAAATTTTATTCGACCTTAGCCATATTAGGCCAATGGGATATTGCCATGTGGCGGTCTCTCATTGGTCCACCTGAGCCAATACAAACTTGCCACATGTCGAGATATGATTGGTCCACATGTGATCCAAGTGGATATCATTGGCCACCCACCTTTTCCAACTGGCTCAAAATAGTTTTCTGGCAATTTTGATAATTTACTATTTTTAGCAGTTTTTAACTTCCATGGCCATTTTGAGGGCCTAAATGAAGGTTTTTCAAGATCGAGATTCTCAATGATAGATAAAGTCTCTTATTGATCCCCCTAATTGAATCTCCTCTGACATACCTTTCTGTGCACCCCAATCGGAGATTGTATTCCAAAGTTACGCCCTCGAGAAGTTGATACACCAAACTACCCAAAACGGGGTCCACAAAATTGTTGGCTTTTCATCTTCCGGGGTTAGGGTTTTGGATTTTATTTATGATAAAAAGGCCTTTAGAGCCTCATTGTAAAATCATCTTCTTGTGAATGCGAGTAGCAGACACATCTCTTCTCAGAGACAAGTTGTCGCCATTCTAGCAAGTCTTTCACTCTATATTTTTACAGTCTTTGTACATTTTCTCTCATTAATAGAAAATTGGGTATTACTGTATCTTTGTTTTTATGGTTGCATCTCTGATACATTTTTGTTATATTATTGGATATCTGATATATCTCCGTACATTTCTTTATTATATCTATGTTCTCATTTTGTGTCGAAAATAATCTGGATCAACATGTACTTGTACAGTTTCCCTATCACCTTTACAACTCAATTGTACGGTAATGTATGGTTGTACCATGTGTCACCCTTCCAGTGGTGCCACGTGTCACCCCTTTTTGACCTTTTAACTTGGTTTGACCAAAACTTTGATTGGACATAAAGTTTGCATACGAACTCCATTTGAGGTGATTTTTGTGTCATTAGAAAGCTATCACTGAGATCTACGCAATGAATTTATTTTGGAGATCATTTGAGATGATCAAATTTTGATCATTTCCATATCCTCCTGGACCTCTTTGAGTGCTCTAGATTCTCCTAGATCACACCTTCCCACTGAAGAACTTTTGGTCCTCCAAAAGTATAGATATTTCAACAACTTAGTGATGGTGCATCTTACTCACTCTTCCACCTTACCGAAATGCTCTTATTCAGTAACTTAGTGATGATGGATCTTCTTCACTCTTCTAGCTTGTTGAATATTTTGGGACTATTTCTTATCTTTGAATTGTTCTTTTTGGATCTTCCATTGGGGATCTTGGATACATATTTTCTTTCTACATCAGTGTACTTTTGTCTTCCTCCCTAGAAAATAGATCTGACTCTAGCTCATGGATATTGGAACTAGCTTAGATCTAGCTATAGTTCTGGCTCATTGATTCCTTCATAACAAAAGTCTGCTCATTGATTCTTTGATCCAAAATATCTAAATATGAATCATGTATTCAACATCCACTCCCACCTCCTTCTCTGGTGAAGATAGTCTATCTCAGAAATCATGAAAACCAAGTTGAATGTTGATCTATGCCTTTCCCATCTTGGACTCTTTGTTCTTGTATTGTTGATGTATTGGTAGGAGTCTCTGAATGAATTCCATGTCCATTTCCTCTCTCCTTCTCTGAAAGAAACTCTAAATATGTATTCCACAAACATTTTTACTTCTTGACTTGATTTTGCTCAAAGAATACATCTAAATGAACATGGCATAACATTTTGGAGATTTTATAGTATATATATTTACAAGTAATTACCTCTTATATTTACAAAGAAGATTATTTATTTATCAGCTCTAGAAATATTCATAACTTCGATGCTCTTCCCACTCTTGATCTACATGTTCCAATTTCCTGCATTCTTCTATTCCTTCTCCTTTTGTTCTTCATAATAAGAATATTAACTTTAAAAAAATGATCCATATGCAGTCCTTTAGTTGATAATAAGACAATTACTATTTTCTTCATTGTTCTCGAAAGGCTTGGAAATCCCTACAAGATTCTTCTCTCTTTTGAAAATTCATAAAGGTGGCTATATAGAAATCCCTACAAGATTCCTCTCACTCTTGAAAATTCATAAAGAGTGGCTAACAAGCCCTCTATTACAACAATAGAAATAGACTTATAAAAGGCATTTACATATGCATACTATTTTTCTATTTTACAAATATAAATATTTTACAATAATTTTCCAAAATGAATCCTTTCTAATAGATGGCCTATTCACAGACTCATTCTTCCCTTTGTACTGGAAGGAGTCTCATAGCTTCATGTCTCTGACAATGCCTCTGACACTGATGTTGAATCCAAGAAACCATTGAATCCAATTACAAGTCTTCCCAGTAACCTATATAACCTCTCCTTTTAAACACCAAGCACTATTGTTGTGTCTTGAGTAGCTTCCCTTGAATACACAAGTACCTATCCATCCTAGAACGCAACTGCATATCCTTCATCTTCAAAATATGAAATTGAGAGTAGGTTTACATTCAAATATAGAACATACAACATAATGTTTATTCCCAGAAATCGTCCCGACTCGAGTTGGAATCTTACATATCCAAACCCTCTTACTACTTGTCTGGTGTTAGTTCCAGATCTTACATAGAAATCTATGTTGATATCTAAGAAAGTAAGGAATATTGATCTCATTCATGTCATGTGGCGAGATGATGCTTTGTCCATGAACCATACCTTGATGTCTTCATACATTACACTATTAAGACTAGCCATGAAGAAGTATTATTTCTTTATATTTTCAGCAAGACTATTAACTTCACTTGGGGTTGCTACCTGTCTTCTGGTAAGTGCCTTTACATCTTCCTGGTTCTTCTACAGACATAAGTGTGGATAAAGTGTCCAACACTTATCTATTTGATGTCCACTCTTACCACAATAAGAGAAGAATTTCTTGTTCTCATCTTGGAACCACAATCATTTCTTTCCATTCCCCCTTTTGTTTTGTCTTGTAAAATGACCTTTACTTTTATCCTTTTTCTTTAATGGATTTTCCTGTAAGGATTGTCTTCTTCGACATTTCTTCATATTATTCTTTCTAGTTCCACAAGAATCACATGGATACGTAGACCATAAATCCATACCATTATTACTAATGGAAAATTTCTTTATTCCCTCTTTACAATGCACATCTCTTCCCATAGATGTCTTGCATTTGTTACCTTTCCCTAGGCTAGAAGGTAAGACTAATTTTTTATGAAGGACCTCTCCATTTGAAGTTCTCCCTACTTCAGACATCCTTGATCATTCTCCATCTTGATGAGTAGAATAAGAATATGATGAATTATCTTCCTCAGTTATACCTTTTGTAGGAGATAATCTCTCTTTCATTGGAGACTTTTCATCCTCTACTTGCCTAACTTCATGGAATGTTTCCAATATCTAGTCCTTAGCTTGCAACTTTATTTCCAATTCATGAAAAATACCTGGATTAATTTATCTTACTATGGAATTCTCCATGACATATTAATTGATCTTGGATATTGTTGGATTACTCAGAGGGGGGGTGAATCGGTAAAAGAGAAATGTAATCCTTTTCCACCATAAAATGCAAGTGTTATATCAATGTAGAATTATCATCCTATAGTTGCAGAGTAAATAAATAATGAACAAATGGGAAATCACACACATACACAATACACTAGTGTTTTATGTGGAAACCCAAAGTGGGAGAAAACCACAGAATGATTTTTCTTATATGTATTTAAGAATTACATTCATTGGAAGCACCAACTTCCTTTGTTTTCCAACTTCAACTGGAAGGAGGCTCCAACACTCTAGTGTTATAACCCTAAATTGCACCACACATGCTTACCTGGCATCAGTTCAACTCATATCCCTTCTTTGCCAAAAACTACTGAACAACTCTTCTAAAAAGTCCATTTTTAAAAGTGCACGCTAGCTAGCCCACTACAGCCCACGTGTATCTACAAAGTACACACTAGCAGGCCCACTACAGCCCGCATGTACCTTCAGAATCACGAAAAAATGAAAGTTTCCGACGGGACAAAAAGCTATGGTTCATTTAATTGAAACTCTCGGCCAGGCATGGCCGAGGGTTCGTCCAAAACCCTAGCTTATTCTAGCCTATAAAAGAAGGGGTAGGGGTACCATTTGGAGGAGGAAAAATATAGCGAAGAAACTCTGCCCATTTACATAATCCATTGTCACAACCCTTTAGCCTTTCCTCATGCCAAAGGAGATTTAACGCAAAGTAGTTGGAGAACAAAAGAAGAGGAGCCCAGCATCAGGTTCAAGGAGCAGTGGCCGGTCTTAGCTTTGATTGTAAGTTGATTCATTTTTCAAGTAATAAAAAGAATACTTTTCCCGTCCCAATGCATGAGTTATCTATGGTTTGGTTAATTTATGCTTGATTTCTAACCCTTGAGTAGAGAAGTAGCATGCATGCATAGTTTTTATTTATCTTGATTGCAGGTCATCTGTGGAAGGAGCAGTGCAAGCAAGTGGTCAAAGCGCAACGGAGGATCTACATAGAACGTCGGTAACAAGGTTAGTAGTCCTTTTCCATGCATGTACTGTGAAAGAGGGGTTTAAGTTTTGGGTTGTAGGTAAAAAAGTAATTTCTTTTCGGTCAAAATATGCATGCAAGTATGACCCTAGTTTGCTAGTCCGTAGGGTATTTTTCCCAACAACAGAATTGGCGACCATACTGAGGATAATACTCTTTAGGGTTTCTGGATTTCTTTAAAGTTTTTGGGTAGTTTAAAGATTAGGTTTTCTGTTTTTATTTGCCTGTCTTTTTCTGTAAGGTCTGAGCTAGCAGGGAGCCTGATTCTTCATACCCGTTTTCACTTAATTTTTCTTGATGGTAGTTGTTCGGACACACATAGGTACATGCGGCTTGCCGAAGACCTGCATGCGTGTACCCGCGCCCTATCCTCTTACAGCCCACGTGTGAACGCTAGCTATAGGGATAACAGTAGCGTGTAGGAATTTAGAGAACCTTAGAGGCAGTCCTCCTCTTCCATGTCAGAATTATACATTCTCAATGGGTTTTTTGGAATCCTGTCTGAGTCTTGTTGGTTCACAGTCTTATCTCAGATTGCTTTTTTCGCCTTGTTATTCCTTGCATTATTTTTCTTTTCTGTTAGAAAGAGCATCCAAGCCTTCAAGGGACCCTGGTTATCAATACTAGAGGCCTCTTCCTGGTCTGGACTGTCTGTTTTCATTTTTGTCTTAGAATTTAGAAATACACGCGGCCTGTACAAGGGCAGCCCGTGTGTACACGCTTCCTGTTTCAGCTCAGTACGTGTTTGCACGAGTGTTGTTTTAGTGACAGTAGCGTGCTTAACAGGCTACTTTTTGTTCAGGGTGAGGCAGTCATCCCCTCCTTTGATGAGAAGTATTCCTCTCAGGCGTTTGAGTCTAGGGTTGAACAGTCAGTAAGTTAGGTCATCTTACCCTTAGCTTGCTTTTTCTCAGCTGATAGTTGACAGAAAATATATATAAAAAAAAAAAAAAATTATGGTTTTTAGACAAGCGTAAGAGTCTTTGTTTTCTTGATTTCCATTGTGTGTCTTTACTCTGATTCTTTGCGATCTGCGCTTTAAGCCAGAATTTGTTTTTCTTGGTTTTGTGCTTGTCATTATTTTCCCTTTGTTTCTTTACTAGCACTTAAATAAATAAATAAATCTCTCTTTTCATTTTCTTCTTTGTTTGAAGAGTGTGTTTCTGCATCATTAGCTAAGGAGAAGTCTTTTATTTTGTAAGTTTTTGCAGTGCATTTAGAGCATAAGTAGCTCGTAGTCGAGCAAAATTCCTTTATGTTTGTTGTATAAAATCTTAGAAAAATTGAGAGGAAAAAGAAATCTTTCTTTGTGAAAAGTTGTTGAAATTTTGCATTTAGAAAAAGTCTTTTGTTTCCAGCTTTTTTCATTTGTTTTTGCTTTCGTCTTTACACATCATCAATTTCACCCTCATACCCCTTGACGTAAGAAAAAACCATAAAAGCAACGCTAATTTAAAATCTATTAGACTTTTTGTTTGTAGGGTTCACAAACTAGTTCAGGACTAGGGCCTTGGATTAGGTTGGAGAGGAAACTCTCCAAGGCCATTCAAAACCAAACATTAGAGTTTGCGATAGGGAGTGTCTAAGTCCAATTTCGTGGAATTTATCCAGGACCCCCCTCTAACACAGGGGATAAACATGAGGTCGTGTGCGAAAAGGTAGCGGAGATAACCCCTCCAAAGTCGGACCAATCGTAGTGGAGAACACATATCGAGGGCTTGTTTTGGGATTCCGTCGTTTTCATTTTCCACGAGGCCTCGTGGGTCTCGAATCTGTTCGAGGTCCTCAGTTGTCTTCCGGACCATTTTCTCTTGATACCCTTGACAGGTTTCGGGCTTGATACCCTGCTCATTGTGATCTACCCGACTTTCGACTGTACCCATTTGGTGACTGTTCGCGTGCTGGCAACCTAGTTGCCAATATTTTTAGGGACATACACGGGTGACTCCGGGGGTATACCGCGATACCTAGGATAGACATCGGGCCATGCTTTGCAGAGTATACCCGGAGGGTGCTTCCGTATTCGAGTTGCACTTGCACCTATAGTTTCTCTAGTGTTGGTTGTTGTAACTGTTCTTCCAAATAGTTTAGTGATTGCTTGTCTTATCTCTTAGGGGATTATTTTAGTGTGTGTTACTTTTTGAATGTGTAGAATACCTTAGCGTGTCTTGGATATTCTCACAAAGTGGAGGATCTCGAGCTTCGTCGGTCACGAAGGCTTCTGGGCCTGCCATCGGTTACACTGGAGCCACCCCTGCCACCATTAAGGCAAAAGCTAGACCAACAAGGGTCTTTCGAAGTGACCGGGTTGCAAACCTTTGTGCCCGAACAACTCCCGGAGGAATCAACCGCCAATCTTGGCTCGGTTGAAACCCCAACCACTGATATTTGGGCATCATTTACTGCACCAATCCAATTTCACGAACGCCAGACAGTGCTTCACACAGCTATGGAAACAAACGTTGTTACTTCTTCTGGGAATTCTTCCATTCCCACCAAAGTTGCTACCATAGGAGAATCATCTCCTAACTTACCATCGTTGGTCCGAGCCACTATGGTCTCAGCCGCAACTATGTCGCACAGTGGACCGAACCCATCTATGGTGGTGGCCACAACCCCCTTCACACCTAGTGCGACAGGCCCTCCGTTCTCATACGGTATGCCTAGTTCGAGTACAATTCCTGCACTCACTAACTCCACTTTAAAGACTTTGGGTCTAGGGGCAGGGAGCTCCAACACTCCCCTGCAAGGTCAACTTGGGGGCACTCCTGTCCCTTTTAACGCTTTTCCTTACGCAGAAGGTCATATCCCTCCTTCGTCCCCTTCGCTTGGTGGTACGCATCAACAGTCTATCGGGTAGCCTGCACACACTAGTTTATTTGGAGCAGGGAGTCAAGTTACACCTGCGCACAGTATGCTGGTAGGTTCGACACCGTTTGTTTGGAATGGGACATTTGGTAACAACACTTTCTCATCCACCGCTTTCCCGTCTGGCCGCAATCCCATTTTTGGACAGTCTACTCCTGCGCAGGGTACTATTCCTGCGCAGGGGGCACATATAGCAGGACCTTGAAACTCAGGACAAGGATCTTTTCCCTCCTCTGGAATGTTGTTCTGGGGTAATTATTTCCACAGTCAATGGAACCCTGGACAGACTACTATGCCTCTCCCATCAGGAACGGCATGGGGTAATCCTTCCCAAAGTCCTTCAAACATGATGCATGCCCAACACCCTATGTCCTTTATGGGAAATCAGACAATGATGTCTCCATAGATGCAAAATCCTTACGCTGGTCAGGGCCATGGTTTCTACCAGAATCCGAGCCAGCAGCCAAACTTTTCCTGGCAACTTGGTGCCAGTCAAACTCCAGGACCCTTTTGCCTAGGTTATCAGCAGCAACTCAAACTACCATTCCTGGAAACTTTACACTTTCCAGATTTGACAAGGTTGTTAAATTATCCTATTTGTCATGATCCGCGTTGGCCTCCTATGCCGACGAAGTTTCCTTCGGACATTCTAAAGTTTGAGGCCAAGCCTAATGAAGATCTAGGTGATCATGTGACTACCTTCCATCTTTGGTGTTCATCTAACTCATTGAAAGATGACTCAGTACAGTTGTGATTGTTTCAACGCACTCTTATCGGGAGTGTCGCGAAATGGTACATCAAGATCGATCGCTCAAGATACTCTTCTTTTGGCGAACTAGCAATGGCCTTCCTTAACCATTTCCAGTTACCTGTGAGATACAACGCTAGCACAGAGCTGCTCGCCAATTTCGAATAGACAACATCGGACCATATCTCTGATCATATCTGAGAGTGGAGACGTCAGAAGAGTCTAATCAAAGTACCAGTCCCACCAGTATTCCTACTTGAGTGGTTCCTTAAGTCTCTGGTCCCACAATTATCCAAAGATGTCACGACTTCCGGAGTTTTCTCCGAAGAATATGCCATCATGAGGGCTCAACAGTTTGAGCTCATTTATTCTCAGTCTGGTTTATTATACAACATCCTGCTGGATGCACCACGATTGATACTGGATAAAACTAGACAGAGAGTTGGACCACATGCCGATGGTATTGTTGGTTCAGCACAAACCAAGCCCGCTGAGCAATTGAAAAAAAATTGCAACAGTTATCTATACAACACTTAGCGGCCAGCCAGACTACTGCTTTGGCTGCTCCTCCTACCCAAACGTCGGAAGTACACTCCGTGCAGTCGACTAACCCAAAGGCCACCCAGCAGCCTAAAGGGAAGAAAAAACAATGAAATAAGGGTAAGGGGGATAAAAAACCCACTGATAATGCTAGCGGAGACACCATGGAAACATGGAAGGCGAGGTATCCGTGTAACTTGTGTGCGGAAGACCACCTGAACCATATTTGTCCTCAACTTGCAGAGGCCCAAAAGTTTGTCACACAACAACAGCAAGCAGTGTTGACTAATCCCTTTCAACATGGGGAAAATTTAACTCAAGTCTCTACAAGCACAGAAGGGGGCAGCCAAGAAGCCTTCCCTCCTCCAAACAATCCCTCATCCATGAACATATATATGGTTAGGGGTGATGCTTTCATAATGACTAGAGTGCACAACTATAGTAAACCAAGAACTTCTGAGAAGGGTAAAGAAGCTGACCTCCCATCTCTTCCTCTACACATCGAGAAGACATTGGGAGAAACAATGACACACATTCCAAAGGGTGCATTTAAGAAAGCTTCTCACAAA